>JAADYB010000159.1:0-35379 GCA_023338075.1 Phytopythium litorale
CCCAGTCCGTCCCCAGTCCGTCCCCAGTCCGTCCGTTGACCGCCCGTCCGTCGGCCGCAAGCGATGGCGTTCACCATGAACAAGCGCATCCAGCAGCAGTTCCTGCAGGACCTCGAGCTGTCGCCCGCCGAGCTCGACCGCCGCGAGCGCAACCGCAGCAAAGTGCGCCGGAGCTACTACCGCAAGATCGTACGTGCCCTGCCTGCCTGCCCGCGTCCCTCCCTCCGCCCCTGAAGCGGCCTCCTGGACTGACCAACCGCTTCCGTCTCCCCCGCCCAGTACAACCTGAACGAGCTGCGCGCGCAGGTGGACGCGCTCGAGACCAAGTACGAGCGCCTGCTGGTGGCCGCGGACGCGGACGCGGACGCCGGCGCGGCCATGGACGCGCTGCTCAAGAGCGAGGGCGACACGGACGAGGACGCCGAGACCACCGAGAACGACGAGGACGAGGCCAAGCGGCCGGTGAGCGCCAAGCAGGCCGTCATGACGGTGGAGCGCGGGCCCCGTAAGCCCGCGGCGACGCCTAGCCTGCTGCAGCTGGCGCGCGTGCGCAAGGCGCTGTACCAGGAGAACGAGGAGCTGCGCGGCAAGCAGATGGACTTCGCCAAGGCGCACGCGAGTCTGCAGCACCTGCTGGACGCGCGCGCCGAGGCCGACAAGACGGGTCTGAGCCTGGACGACGTGTCCAGCTCGCAGCTCATCATCCTCGCGCGCCGCTTCTCCATCGAGGAGTGCCTCGAGGCCAGCCGCGTGGGCTACCGCCGCGTCGCCGCCTACCTGGACGCGCAGCGCGCCGTGCCGCCGCCGCGCACGGCCATGGGCTGGGCCGACCGCCGCGCCTACTCGGACGACGGCACGCTGCGCTTCTGCTTCTCCAAGCACTTCCCGCGGCGCTCGGGCGAGCAGCTGGCCGCCGCCACCTGGAGCCTGCTCACGTCGCCGCGCCGCGTGCAGAAGCTCTACTCGCACTACCTCAACATGGCGCTGCACGTGGTGCAGAAGCTCGACGTGAACAACGTCGTCTGCCTGCGCACCATCAACCAGACGGGCCAGGACACGTTCCTCAAGAGCCTCTTCCTGCTCACGCGCTTCGAGACGGACCGGGGCTTCATCGTGCTCGCGCACGGGCTCGACCCTGCGCGGCTCGACGACGACTTCTTCACCATCGACATGGTCGGCAAGCGCGAGTGCTGGCAGGACGAGTTCACCTGGTGCGTCGCCCTCATGCCTGATCGTTCGATAACTGGTGAATGGTTCTAACCTCGCGTGCCTTCCCCCCCTCGTCGACAGGATGCTGGTGGAGGACGACGCCGACGGCGGCGGCTGCCGCTTCTCGTACGGCGGCGCCATGCTCGCGGAGGACCCGTACAATATTTTCTGGGGCATCGAGGTGCTGCTGATCATCCTGCGCTGGGAGACGGACACGGTCGCGCCGCTCTTCACGCTGCGCTGCAACTGAGCGGTTGACGCGGTCGCTTCCTCGCTCCACTCTCCCTTTCGTTCATTGCCATCCCGGCGTTGGCCGGCCGTGCGTGTATTTAGAGCAAGTGTACATATCGTCGGTAGACAAGCAAACATGGTGGTCGTTCGCCTCCTTGTCAGCTTCCCCCGCGGCTTCCGCCCGCCTCCTTGACCGACACGTTGTACTTCTCCAGCAGGCCGGCGAGCCGCTCCGTCGAGTACTCCCACGCACCTGCAGGTTGCGTCAATGCCGGCGCCTTCGCCGTCGATGAGGCGGCCACAGGCGGCGGCAGCTGGCGGAGGAGAGGGGGGAACAGACTCGCCGCGCTGCTGACCGGCGTCGAAGGGGACGAATCGCCGGTGTCGGAGCCGTACAGGTCGGCGTAGCGCTTGTACTTGGACGGCGGCTGCGACTGGGACGGACCGAAGCCGCCGCCGTCGTCGTCGTCAAAGTCCTCCATCACTGAGTGAAGGCCCAGCAGACTCGAGTTCGCCGACGGCAGGCTCGTGTCGTCGCCCGCGAGGTCCTCGCCGAGCTCATGGATCCACGAGACGGGCTTGATCTCGGCCGTGAGCGGGGAGGAAGCAGTCCAGGGCGACGCCGACGCCTTGGCGGACCGGAAGTGGACCGACTCGAGCTCGTCCAGCTGATTGTTGGACGCGTCCGCGCTGCTCTTCGCCTTGCTTCCAACCGGTAGCGGCCGCAGCTTGACGCCTCCACTCGGGATTTTCTTGTGCCGGCGCGGCTTCACGCCCTGGTTGCTTGGGCGGACCGAGTCTGCGACGACTGGAGAGGCGACGGACTGCTTGCTGGGAGTCGACCTCTTGGCCGCGCTGTGGCGAGGAGCGGGCGCCAGCAGCGCCGCGGGCACCGGCAGCCGCTTGGGCTTGCTCCCGTTCACCAGCGGCGACAAGTCCTGCGAGTAGCAGTCCAGCGTCTGCTTGCGCCGCTGCCACAGCTGCCGCGTGTGCTCCTGGATCTCGCTCTGCAACCGCTTGTCGGTCTGCTTGTCCTTTGGTGGCGGTAGTGGAGCCGGTGATGGGTCGGACGGAGGCTCTGCTGCTTCCTGAGCGATCGAGCGAGGGCCAGACGTTCGCGCCGGCGTCTTGGGCTTCTTCTTGTGCTTCTTCTTGCTCGCTCCCAGCGTCACCGCCGCCTCCTCCGCCTCGTCGGGGGCCACGAACTGCTGGAACCGGAGCTCCTCCTCGCGCTTGCGCCGCTCCAGCAGCATCCGCACGTGGCGCCGCCGCTCGCGGGCCACCGCCCTGGCCGCCGCCGCTTGCTCCGCCTGCGCGCGCTTGGTGGCCTGTAGTTGCTCCTGCTGAGCCAGCAGCACGCGATGCTGGTCTCGCAGCAGCTCCAGCTGGTCGTGCACCTTGGCCTCGACGCGCAGCAGCTGCGTCAGCCGCGCCGGCGTCTTGGCGTTGCCGCTCGACAGCGGGCTGCGCGCTCGGCGGATGCTGCTGCAAGCGTCCGACGCGGCCAAGCGACTCACGCAGTCTGAGCACAGCGGCGCGTCTCCGCCCTCGCCCGGCCCGCCGCCCGGCATCGGCACCAGCGCGAAGCACACGATGCAGCAGGCCGCCGACTGGCTGCCTGACCCCGCCGCTCTCCCCTCGTCGTCCGACACGCCCAGCTCGCTGCCGGGCGCGTCCGTCTCGAGCCCCGCCAGCCACCTGCGCCGCCACGTGCATTGAATCACTCGAGCCGCCCGCCCGCGCCAGTCCTCGCCGTCCTCGCTGTCCTCGCTGTCCTCGTCGTCCTCATCGTCCTCGCCACCACTGCCGCCGTCGTCGACGCCGCCACCAGCGTCAACGTACTCTCCATCATCATCGCCCAGTCCGCTGCAGGACTCGCCCTCGCCCTCCTCCTCCCCCTCGGCCGGCCGCATCGCAGCAACTTCAATCACGAGCGAACGCCGCCGACCAGCCAGCGACCACACCGACCGCCGGCTATTGTGGGACGCGCGCTTCCATTTTTAGCGCCCGCTCGCCCTTCGTCTCGACACCAACTGCAGCCTCAGCCACCGCCTCAGCTTTGGCGCCGGCCCATCCTGTCCGCATGCGTGGCGACTGGACTGGTGCCATTGAGGCGCCGGTGATGCACGGGCGTCACTGGCTGGACCATGTTGCATGGCGTCAAAGATCCTTTAGGGTCGCTTTTAGCTCGACTGTCGACATTTTAGCCTCGAAATTATCCAATCAGAGGTCCGGAAGAGCTGCGTGTCAGGGGAATACTCGATTGCGCGGCCCAGCTTCAAGCGGACAAAGGGGGTTTCAACTTGAAGTAGGTACACCCTCGCTATAGCGACCAACTGATTGACTTCTTTGATCAATCTGCCGCATGGCAATAGATACTATTCCTAAACCAAGGTAATATTGTGGGGATCATACTGTATACCGGGGGGAACATCCCGCGGGTGTGGTCGGTGCTTGGCCAAGCGTCGCTGGTCACTCGTCCCATACTAAATCCAAGTCACTTGCCATCGTGGGGAGCCAAGCAAGCGACCGTCCGAGTCCAAGCATGCGTGGCCGCGCTTCTCTGGCGCTCACTCCTCTATTTAACGCCCAAGCAGCACCCTCGCGCCTCGACTAGCCCAGCCCAGCCCCGCCCGCCCGCCATGTCCCTGTCGCCGCAAGTGTCCGAGCTGCCGCACCACCTCGCGGGCGTCGAGGCCGTCGTGGAGAAACACGCGCACCTGCAGGAGAGCGTCGGACTCAAGGTCGTGCTGGGCGGCTGCGCCAACACCATCTCGGCGTGCGTGACCAACCCCGTGGACGTGGTCAAGGTCCGGCTGCAGCTGCAGTCGCTCGAGCCCAACGCGGCGCACCCGCTGCCGACGCCCGCACCCACGCGCTACACGGGCTTCGCGCACGGGCTGCAGACGCTCGTCAAGGAGGAGGGCGTGCGCGGACTCATGAAGGGCTGGCAGGCCTCCTTCCTGCGCGAGTACTGCTACTCGGGCATCCGCTTCGGCATGTACGACGTCGTCAAGGAGATCTACGAGGACAAGGTCTTCAAGCTCTCGGCGGGCGAGCGCGCCACCACGCCGCTGTACATCAAGCTCATCGCCGGCGCGACCACCGGCGGCGTGGGCTCGGCCATCATGAACCCCATGGACCTGGTCAAGGTGCGCATGCAGGCAGACCGCACGGGGCTGCGCTACGGCAACAGCTTCTGGTTCGCCTGTAAGGACATCTACAACCACGACGGCCTCGTCAAGGGCTTCTACCGCGGCGTCGGGCCCACAACCACCCGCGCCATGGTGCTCACGGCCGCGCAGTTGCCCAGCTACGACCACATGAAGGAGACGCTGCTGGCGCACACGTCGCTCGAGGAGGGCTTCGCGGTGCACATCACGTGCAGTATGTTCGCGGGTCTGATGGCCGCGACGGCGTCCTCGCCGCTGGACGTGATGAAGACCAAGATCATGAACGAGTGCTCCAAGACGGCGGCATCGGCCGAGCACTTCCAGTCCTCCAACGTCATGGGCAAGGTGTTCATGCAGGTGCTGCGCACCGAGGGTGTGCGCGGCTTCTTTAAGGGCTGGCTGCCCAACTGGTTCCGTCTGGGGCCGCACACCATCATCTCGCTCATGGTGTACGAGGAGCTGCGCGCCAAGATGGGACTGCGGCCAGTGTAGATTGTGTCGGAGACGGCTGCTGGGGAAGCGGGCTGAGTGTTGTAAGGGCGTGGGCTGCAATGAATGCTTGTTGATGGTATGATCTATGCGTTCGCAAGTGTCTTGCTGCTCCAATCTATCCATCATGGAACGGCGGTGACGAGCAGCTGGCTACTTCATGGGCCAGGAAGAACTCTGTGTGGGGCTCTTGCTCGTCAATGCGGACGCATTGCAGCGAGGTTGGGCGTCCTCAGTAGCATCGAGTGGGCTTGTGAGGGCTGAAGACAGACGACAAATGCCAATTGGCGTGCACGATTGATAACGGTCAGTCATGGGCGATTGGAGTGGCCAAATCGGTCTTCGGGTGTCTGGATCTCGTCCAGAGGCTGCATGAACAATGGAGCGAACAGTGGCTTTATGCCAACAGGATCAACGGCTTGGCGGTGAGGATGGACACCACGGCGAGGACGGACACACGAGCGCAGACATTGGAGTGGACCAACTCGATCACGTCAAAACAAATCCAAGTACCATTCCATGCATGCAGCGTCCGCGCTCGCGATCCCTCTTGTCACGAACACGCTGCTGCACCGACTCGTCCGCCCTCTCCTCCACCCTCTGCGCCGCCGCCACTAGCCGAGCACACCCCTCGGAAGCAGCTCAGACGGGCGGGAGACCCATCTTGGCACGCAGCTCCTCGTACACCATGAGTGAGATGATGGTGTGCGGCCCCAGACGGAACCAGTTGGGCAGCCAGCCCTTGAAGAAGCCGCGCACGCCCTCGGTGCGCAGCACCTGCATGAACACCTTGCCCATGACGTTGGAGCCACCCTTTGAGCTCTCGGCCATGATCTTGGTCTTCATCACGTCGAACGGCGAGGACGCCGTCGCGGCCGTCAGACCCGCGAACATACTGCACGTCATGTGCACGGTGAAGCCCTCTTCGAGCGACGTGTGCGTGAGCAGCGCGTACTTCATCTGATCGTAGCTGGGCAACTGCGCGGCCGTGAGCAGCATGGCGCGGTACGTCGTGGGCCCAACGCCGCGGTAGAAGCCCGCGATGAGCCCCTCCTGCCGGTAGATGTCCTTGCAGGCGAACCAGAAGCTGTTGCCGTAGCGTAGTCCCGTGCGGTCGGCCTGCATGCGTGTCTTGACCAGGTCCATGGGGTTCATGATGGCCGAGCCCACGCCGCCGGTGGTCGCGCCAGCCAGCAGCTTGATGTACAGCGGAGCCGTCGCGCGCTCGCCCGACGACAGGTGGAACACCTTGTCCTCGTACACGTCTTTGACGACGTCGTACATGCCGAAGCGCACGCCCGAGTAGCAGTACTCGCGCAGGAAGGAGGCCTGCCAGCCCTTCATGAGTCCGCGCACGCCCTCCTCTCTCGCCAGCGTCTGCAGCCCGTGCGCGAAGCCCTTGTAGCGCGTCTCGGCCGGCGCCGCCATCGCCGCGGGCGCCGCCAGCGACTGCAGCTGCAGCCGCACCTTGACCACATCGATCGGGTTGGTCACGGCCGTCGCCAACGTGTTGGCGAAGCCGCCCAGCACGATCTTGAGCGCCACGCCGTCCTGCTGCTGCTGCTTGGGCTGCGTCGGCAGCGCCAGGGACGCGGAGGAGGAGGAAGCGGTCGCCATCGGTTCGACGCGGCTCGTGGCTCGGCAGGAGAGGGGGAGGGGGAAAGAGCGCGACTGACGCGATGGAGCGCCATGGGCTGCTTGGGTGTGTGGAGCTTCAGGATCGACGCGCTGAGACGGAGGCGCGTGACTATGCGCTGTTCAATGTCCACTTCGACCTGTTTGTAGTGGCATTAGTGACCAACTGAAGCGGGCGAAACCACAATGATGCTTAGTGAAAACAAAACATCGGCGGTTATACCCAACAACTGAAAACATGTTTAATGTCGCTAAAGCGAGGGGATGCTCTTCTCTGAAGGTGGTCAGCGCCGACCCCACATTCAACCGACACGCAAAGCGGTCTCGCTGCCGATCAGCCCCAGGACTTGACTGCAACACGCTAGCGTTCCTGAGACTTCACGGGGGCGACGCCGCCTCCACGCCTCCGCTGACTCAGCTCAGGTACTGCAGGTCCTCGTCCTCCACCTGCAGGCAGCCGGTCTGCGCGACCTGCGCGTACCACTTGGCGGCGGTGCGCGGCGTGCGCGCGAGCTCCCAGTCCTGCACCGAGAACTCGTCCACGTCTCCGGTCGTGGCTGTCCAGTTGATGTGGTACATGCCGAAGCGCGGCGCGTAGTTGGTCCACTCGAAGTCGTCCATGAACGACCAAACCGTGTACCCGATCACGGGGATGCCCTGCTCGTAGATGGCCTTGTGCACCTGCTCCAAGTGCGTGCGGTAGTACCAGAGCTGGTCCTGGTTGTCGATCGTCTCGTTGCCGCACCAGCCGTTCTCCGTCAGCAGGATGTCCGCGCTCGGGTCGTGGCTCGATAGGAAACTGATGGCCTCCAGATACCCCTTGGGGTACCCCGAGCTCGTCGAGCAGCTCGTGGGGTCGGCGATGCTGCCGGACGCCATGCGCGCGCCGGCCGCGGCCTGCGACCCGTCGACGCCCAGGTCCGTCTCCCAGCCGAGCGTGAGCGACGAGCAGTTGACCGTCGACGTGTCCGAGTCGCAGTCCGTCGTCGAATACGACGTGTAGTAGTTGAGCATGAGAAGGTCATACGAGCCGCGCACCTGCGCGCGCTGCGCGTCCGTGAAGTTGGGCAGCCGGTCGCCGACCCGCTCGCGCATGACGGCCGGGTAGTCACCCGTCGTGATGGGGCTGAGCAGCCAGCCGAGGTAGAACTGGTTCTTGCGCTCGGCCGCCGCAATGTCCGCCTCGGACGACGTGTCCAGCGGGATGCCCCAGTCCACGTTGAGCACAATGCCGATGCGCGCGTCCCGCGCCACCGCGGGGGCGGCGTCCTCGTCGCTGTCGGCGTCGCGCAGCGCCTTGAACGTGTCGACGGCCGCCGCGTGCGCCAGCAGCATGTTGTGCGCGGCGTCGTACGCGTTGGTGGTCGAGTTGCCTAGCTGCGGCGGCCCGTAGCCGTAGGCGAAGCCCGTGAGCAGGTGCGAGGCCGGCTCGTTGAACGTCGTCCAGAACTTGACCTTGTGCCCGAACTCGCGGAACATGAGCGTCGCGTACTCGTTGAAGTGCTCCGCCATGCCCGCGTTGAGCCACCCGGGCGGGTCCAGCTCCTGCTGCAGCTCGAGCGGCAGGTCCCAGTGGTAGAGCGTCAGCACGGGCTTGATGCCGTTGACAAGCAGCTCGTCCACCAGGTTGTGGTAGAAGGCAAGGCCCGCGGCGTTGGGCTCCATGTGGCGCGAGGTGGCGTTCCAGGTCATGGCGCGCGTCCAGGCCACCGAAAAGCGGAAGCCGCCGAGTCCGTCGTTGGCCAAGAGCGCCACGTCCGACTGGTATCGGTGGAAGAAGTCGGTGCCGACGTTGGCGCACGGCACGCCGTTGTCGCCGCGGCAGAAGTCGTCCCAGATGCTGAATGTCTTGCCGGACGCGTTGAAGCCGCCCTCGATCTGGTACGCCGACGACGCCGTGCCGAAGAGGAAGTCGGGCGAGAAGCACAGCGTCGGCGCCGTCGAGCTCGAGTTGGACGCCGATGCGGCTGCTGACAGCAGAGCGGTCGACAGCAGTGGCAGGCCAAACACGCGCATGGTAAACGGCAGGCTGGAGTGAGAAGTAGCTGGGCGGGCGGTGGCGAATTGGAGAATGAACTTGACGGTGAGGCGGACATCCTGAGACCAGGAGAGCGCAAGCACGAGGCGCGTGCCTGAAGGAGAACAGAGACAGAGAGACCGTGGTCGTGCATCACAACACCGGGCGACATTATTGAGCCGAGGTGGTTCGTCCCGCTGCAAGTCTGCGCGCCGCTGCTGGAAGCGCCAAGGTTAGACGTTATCCGCCTTTGGTGTCGTGATTATCACCAGCAGGTTCAACTTCACACACCGCCGAGTGTTTACCGCCACCGTGTTTACTGCCAATGCTGAGATGGTGAGGAGGAGCGTTGTCTGCAAGAAGCGACCTCGAAGTGGTGGTGCGTTTGGATTATGCTCGTCGCCAAAGCTCACATCAGCAGTTCGGACGCTCAGATCGTGTCATCTTGGTGATGGGGATCCCGCATCAGCCGCATGGATGCTCGGCCACTGGGCGAGCCATTTGACCGGTTGGCGAGGACTCCTGGATACCGACCGATGCGGAGCGAGGCCGCCGTCACGGCCGCTTCAAAACCACGCGGCTTGTGCCACGGCACGTCGAGTGCCGCCCGTGAGGCTCAGCTGGCGAGGATCAGTCACGGACACACCATCAACTTTCGCGGCGATCAAATCAAGCACCGCGCCATCTGGTCATGAAACTTCAAAGTGCTGGCGGAGCAGCGACCGGGCACGAGTGCAACAGATTATGCTCGGCTTCAAGGCAGATCTTCAAAGCCTCTCGGCGCTGCTTGGAGTGGCGACGGCAGGTCTGAGGTTGAGTGCTGGGTCCATTGGTGCTGTCCTGCGGACCAACTCTCCTACTGCACGGGTGTCAAGCGGCCGGGGGATGCAACGGGATGGTCTCTCTTTGAACCACGGCGTCGGTGCCTCTCGTTGTGATCGTGCACACCGTGTCAACGATTGCGTTAAACTCGACGCTGGGCTGCCACTACGCTGCGTCCCGCGTCCTCGGCGCTAGACGTTCCGCATCTCCTGCCCGGGTCTCCGTAGCGTGCGCGGGATGCTGAGGCTCGTGTCAGACGCCTCGGTCACGGACATGCCGAGCGGCGGCACGAGCGAGGACGTGGCCGACATGAAGGGCAGGCTGTCGGGGAAGTACCACGCCGAGCTGTGCGCGGACGCGATGCGGTCGCTCTGGATGCCGCGGGCCACGATCACGCGCACGAGCCGGTCGAAGGCCTGCAGGCAGTCCCTGGGTCCTGCGAGCGCCATGAGCCCGACGCGGTGCCCACCCTTGTGGCCCGTCAGCTTCCACGCGTCCTCGCTTGCCGCCGCCTCGTCCGCGTCGCTCGCGAGCTGCTGCGCATGCTCGTCGACCCAGAGCGCCTTCTGCTTGGCCAGCGTCTCGAGCAGCACGTCGCCCCAGTCGCTGGACGCGTCCGACGGCTCGCGGAGGCGCCGGCAGACGTCGCGGTACGACGCCACGGCGACGCCCAGCGTCGCATGGAACAGCGGGATGGACAGCAGCACCTGCAGCAGCGCCTCCGAGCTGAGCGCCAGCAGGTCGCACGCGCGCACCGTGCGCACCGTTGCCGACGCGACTGAGTAACCGAGCAACCCCTCCTCGCCGAAGAAGTCCCCGGCCGCGTACGTCGCGAGCACGGTGCGGGAGTTGGCTCTGTCCGTCGGAGGCGACCGGGACGCCGCGTCGTTCCTCACGTACGAGAGCAGCGAACCCCTCGCGACGAAGTACATCTCGGTGGACACGCTGCCCTCGATCACGACGCTCTCGTCGCGCGGATACCCCTGGTATGTGAGCTGCTGCGCGATGGCGTGCATGAGCGCGTCCATGTCGCAGTCATGCGGGTGGGGCGTCGTGAACGGGCGGAAGATGCTGTTGCAGAAGGCCGAGAGCGGCTTGTCGGCAATGTGGAGCACCGACTCGGTGCGCAGCACCGGCGGCATCTCGTCGAAGATGGCGCGGTAGTTGACGCCTCGGTGCGAGCTCCAGAGCGACGAGAGAAAGGCGTGACACCGCCGCTGGAGCCGCGTGCCGATCTGCCACCGCGCGAGGTAGTGGTCCACCGCCACGTGCATAGTGCGGAAGTCCACCTCGTTGCTGATGTACGAGACGTACAGGTTGGCAATCTCGCTCACGAGGAACGCCAGCAGGAAGAACCCGGCGAACGCCGCCGCGATCGTGAAGAAGAACTCGGAGCCGTCGTCCGGGGTGAACATCTTGCCGCGCTTGAACAGCACGGCGACGGCGAAGAACAGGCTGCGGAGGAAGCGGCGGACCAGGACCTTGGCTGGCAGCCCGCCGTCCGTCGCCTCGGACAGGAACAGAATGTCGTTCGGGGGTGCCCAGCTGTCCCACGACGACGACGACGACGACCCGTCCGCTCTGCTGGCAGCGGCCAGCGCGACGGCGAAGTACGCGCAAGCGCACCAGTGCATGAGCACGAGCCAGAGGATGCCGATCGTCCAGAGGCGTGTGCGCTCGTACGCGACGCTGCTGCGGCTGATCTCGCTCATGTAGTGCGGCAAGTTGAGCAGCTTGACGCAGCGGTTGATGCGCAGCGCCGGCGAGACGTAGAAGTCGGCCAGGAAGTGGTCCACGGGGAACGCAGCGACCACATCGACCCACATCTGGCGCTTCTTGTACGCCGTGCTGTACTGCCGCTCGTACAGCTCCATCGAGTGCGCGCTGTCCTTCATATTCCAGTTGATCCAGATGTCCCACGCGAACAGCAGCTCGCAGACCACCTCCACCGCCCGCTCCGCCAGCGGCAGCGCTGTGAAGCGCTCGAGGTCGTCGAAGGCGTTGCGGTAGGGGATCGCGACTGCCATGCAGATGGTCGCGACGCACATGACCTTGAGCCACAGCAGGTGGAACGAGCTCTGCGCCTCGGTGCACTGCAGCAGCCGGTCAATCCAGAGCGTCGACTCCTGCGTTGCGGGGTTCAGTCGCATGGACTTGTTGTTCGCCGGCGCAAGCTGCTGCTTCGGCAGACCCACGAACGACTTGGTGGACGACGCAATAGATGAGACTTGAGACGAGCGTCGACGGCGCGATGAAGGCGGACCTGCCAGGTTCTCGGCGAAGCTCTTGACGCGGTTAGAGTGCGGCTGCGCGCTGCTGTCTGCCGCTGCGGCGCTCGCTCGCGCGGCCGAGGTCTCCTGCTGCTCCTGCATGTACAGGTTCTTGAGGTGCTGCTGCTCCTGCTGGATGTTGACGATCTTGACCACCTTCTTCTTCCACTCGGGGTACCGGTCGAACACGAGCTCGAGCGAGCGCCGAGACAGCTTGTACAGCACGCATGAGGTCTTGGAGCGCGCGTGAGCGCTGCGAGGGTTGCTCGTGAACAGCGAGACCTCACCGAAGTACCCGCCGGCCGTGAGCTCGTTCACCTTCTTCATCTGGGACATGGCGTGCGGCTTGGACGGGTCGATCGTGGGGAAGTACGAGTGGAACGACATGCGGTCGGGCGACGTGATGGACTGCAGCTTGAGCTCGCTCGAGAGCCGCCGCCGCAGCGTCTCGGCCGGCACGAAGATCTCGACGATGCCCGTGAAGATGAAGTACATGTCGCTGCCCTCCTCTCCGTAGCGGAACACGAACTGGTCCTTGACGATGAGCGCTTGGCTGAACTGCGCGACCAGCATGCGCGTCACGGAGCCCTCCATGCCGGCGAGGAACGCCACCTTGGTGATCATCGGGTGAAGGTGCACGAGGCGGATCTCCGTCAGCAGCGACGGCGGCAGGCACCGCTCGAGGACGTGCTCTTGTGTGATCGTGTGGTACCGCTGGAAGAAGTAGTGCGTCTTGAGCTTGCCCTCGATCTGCTGCGGCAGCTTGAAATGCTTGAGCAGATGCCGGAGCGAGCTCAGCTTGGCGTTGAACTCGCGCGTGTCGGCGTTCACGAGCTCCGCCACGTCCGACAGGTGGCCCACGACGAACGAGAAGAGGGCGACGCCCGCGAACAGCACGGTCACCGTGAACACGCACTGCAGGGGCGTCTCGGGCACCGCGGCGAGGTTCGACCCCGAGAGCACGCCGAAAGACCAGAAGAGCGTCGCGAGGTACTGCACGCTCTGCGTTCTCGACGCCAGCGGTGCGGGTGGCAACCACGGTCGGTCGGAGGAGGGGCTGGCGAACCCAAAGCTGAACCAGATGCACCCGAGCAGGTGCGACAGGATCACGCAGTACAACAGGAGCTTGAACAGCCGAAGGAGAAGGGTGATGTTGATGTGCTTCTCCTCGAGGCGCTGGAAGACATGCGGTAGGCGCACCAGACGCAGCAACTTGTTGACGTTGACGAGGTCCTTGCGCGCAGGGGCGGCCCAGTTGACGATGAACAGCGGCAGCAGCGCAGCCACGTCCAGCGCGAACTGGGACGAGCGGAAGTAGCGCGCGCGGATGCGGCGGCAGTCCATGATCTTGCTGCCGTACTCGTAGTACCCGAGGCGCGAGTTGAAGTACATATCGAGCACGAAGAACAGCTCGATGAGCACGAGGATCGCGTCGGCTGCCGCCTGGTTCTCCCGCGTCACGCGGAACCCGATCTCCATGATGACCTTGAAGGTCTGCGCCACGATGAGGCAGAACGTCCAAGCCTTCCAGGCGCCGGTGAGTGTCTCGTCCGGGTCGAACACGAGGTCCTCAAGGCCGAGGCGCCGCAGCAGCTTTGCCTCTCGGGACTCCTGATGGAACGACGCCGTCCGAGACCCGGCAGGGCTGGCGGTCGCTTCCTCTGCCTTGGTGAGCTTGGACCCTTGCAGCCGCTTCTCGAGCGCCTTGAGCGCCATCGACAGCGTCGGGAACACCTTGTGCATCTCGTCCAGGTGCTCGCGCGAGAGGAACACCATGACGCAGCCGCTCCGCGCCGTCACGCGCTCCGCGTAGCTCACCGACGTCTCGCTCAAGTGCAGCGAGGCCGTGCCGCTGAAGCCGCCCTTGACCAGCGTGCGCGGCACGGTCCCGTCCGCGATCACGAATGCCTCGCCCTCAAGTAAGAAGAAGAGGCCGCTCGCGTACTCCCCCTGCCGGTACACCACCTCGCCCTGCCCGTACAGGATAAACTTGACGTTGTCGACGAACGCGCGCTCCAGGCTGTCGAGCACCTCGCGCACGCCGGACAGGAGCGACAGTGTCTGCAGCGCAGGCTGGCACATGCTTCGCAGCACTGGCCGCTTGATCGTGTCCGGCAGCTCGCTCAGCAGCTCGCCGGCGAGCGCGCCGCGGTGAGAGAACCACCAAAAGTCGAGGAACGCGTTGACGCGCTGGTGGACGATGGCGGGGAACACCTGGCTGCGCAGGAACGTCTGGATGCGCGAGCGGCGGATCAGGAACTCCTTCTGCTCGAGCGCCGACAGCGTGAACCGCTTCTGGACGTTGTCGGCGACTACCGCCGTCGCGAAGAAGCCGCACATCATGAGCGCGAGAGTCACTGCGTAGTGCACCGCGCCGCTGGGCTGCGAGTACTTGCCGAGCGTCGTGATCGTGGCCGTCGCAAAGTACAGCGACCACGTGTACTGCTCGCCTGTCGAGCTGCCGCCCGAGGCGCGGGCGAACCCGGGGTCAAAGCCGAGAACAGAGCCCGCCCCGCTCTCGCTCGTGGAGATGGCGGCGTGAACGCATGCGACGAGGTGGAACGACATCAGGTAGGCAACGACGCCGAAGCCCAGCTTGCACATGTTGCCGGCGCCGAACGACCGGCTGGCCTCTTCGACGTGGCCGCCGAGGCGCCACACGCGGAGCAGGCGCGGCAGCCGCAGCAGTGCTGGCCTGGACAACGGGGTGAAGGCCAGGGCGACCTCGAAGGGGAACGCGCAGAGGAGGTCCACGACGAGTCCGTGCGAAACGTAGAACGCTGCCGTCTGGAGTGGGTTGAGCACCTTCTCCTGGTCACTCGTCGTGTACGAGAGGTGGAGGCTGAGGTACACGTCTGCCAGGAGCGCGACGTCCGTGACGACGTAAAGCGCGACGATCGCTCCATTGAGCGAGTCGAGCGCAGGCAGCGCAAGCAGCAGCGGAACGCAGATCCAGTTGATGAGCAGGTGGAGCTGGAGAGCGACGAGCCACCACTTGCGCAGCGCAGACGCCCGGTCGATCCCTTTGGGCAGCAGCAGTCGCTTGATCATCACAAAAGGCCCACCACTCTGGCGCTCCGCTTGCGCATGTATCAGCTGCGCGAGGTTGTCGTAGAAGCCCTGAATGGCCGCCTGCGGGACAGCCCGAGAGTCTCGGCCGTTCGGGTTGCGCAGACCCGGCAAGTTTAACAGTCCAGACGACGGCGCGAGCATGTCACGGCGGGTGCTGGCGGCCGCTCCTGCTCCTGTGAGTCCCCACAGCCCGCGAGAGATCCGACGCCCAAGCACCGACTTGCTGCGCACAATCCGCCGCCGTGACGGCCCTGCCGACGACTGAGGCACTCGAGTTGCGGTGGTATGGCTGCCAGGGCCTTCGCTCGGGTCATCCCACTCGGCTTCGCGCCGGGACACCGACAGGTTCTGAGACGACTTGCTGCGGTGGAGCGAGGTCTTCTTGCTCGTCTGCCGCCGGGGCTGCAGCAGCGACTGCCTCCGCCGCTTTGGGGCCGCCTGCTTCGTCGACAGCTGGTACAGCGTCGTCAGCATGAAGTCCGTGTCGTCGCCGGTGCCCGCCGCCGTGGGCTTCCCCTGCGCCATGGCGGCCTGGCGCTGGTTGACGATCTCGTCGATCATGGCGGCGATCAGCGCGGCGTAGTCGGGGTACCCCTCCAGCACGCGCTCGATGTGGAAGCGCGAGAGACGGTAGAGCGTGCAGTAGGAGGCCGTCACGACGGTCGCCGTGCGCGCGCGGGACGAAAACACCGACACCTCCCCGAAGAAGTCGCCCTTGCGCAGCTCGCGCACCTTGTCCCCGTTGACGAGGATGTGCAGGATCCCCGAGTTGACGACGTACATGTAGTCGCCGCGGTCACCCGTGTTGAAGAGCGTGACGCGCGCCGCATACGAGGTGAGCTCGAGCAGACTCGTCAGCGCCACGATGAACTGCTCGTTGCACCCGCGGAAGAGCGGGATCCGCGCCATCATGCCCTTCAGCAGCTGCACCTGGATGTCCTTGGTGATGGACGGGCACAGCAGCTTGACGACGCCGCGGTCGTTCGATTCGGCGTCCGTGTAGTGGCGCTGAATGTACTCGACCGCCTCCTCCTGCAGGTTCTCGGGCACGTGGTGGAACGAGAGCAGGTGCTTGAGCTGGTTGATGCGGGCCTGCGCCACCATCGCTTGGTTGCTCTCCGACTTGGACAGCACGAAGAACGTGGCGCACATGTACACGAACAGCGAGTACCCTGCGAAGGCGACGAGGATCGTGAACCCGAGCTCGTCGTTCCGCGTGGGTAGCGCGCCTTCCAGCTCGCCCGTGAGAAGTCCGAGGCTCCAGTACAGCGACTTGGCGTAAGCCAGCGGCGAGTCTTGCACGGGGTCCGCGAGTGCGAACTTGGCGCACGCGAACACGTGCGCGACAAACGCGGTGGCAACCACCACCTTGAGCAGCTTGAGCAGCATGAAGTGCTTGGCGTACAGGTCGTCCAGGTTGGCGAAGTAGCGCGGCAGGCGCCACGCTCGCGCCAGCTTGTGCAGCTCGAGCCACGCCCAGTGGACGTCCGTCGAGTTGAGTGCCAGAGCAAGCGGCACCGCCGCCACGACGTCGAGGACGAACCCGACGGAGAGCACATAGTTGCGTCGCGCCTGGCGCTTGTCGCGGTGGATGTTGCCGTGCGCGTAGTAGCCCGTGTTTAGGCGCACGTAGAAGTCGAGGAGGAACAATGCCTCGGCTGCGTAAAACGCGCGCGTGAGGTGCGGCACCGTCTCGTCCTTGCCGCCCACTAGAAGCTCGACGCCGCGCTTGCCCTCGTTGGTGGAGAAGGCGGCGGCGAACGGGAGCAGGAACATCTCGAGCAGGAAGCAGAGCAGCAGGAAGTGGTGCCACAGCCGGATGCCGCGCGAGTGCGGGTCGAAGGCCGTGCCGAGCTTCAGCTGCTGGATCGCGCGCTGGGAGAAGCTGCCGCTCGCGAGGGCGACCGCCTCCGCCGTCGAGCTCGTCTTGCGCAGCGGCGGCTTGTCCATCGCACTCCGCCCCTGTGCTCTGGAGGAGATGGCAATGGATCGACGTGCACAAGGGATCAGGGAGTGAGCTGACTGCCTGCTTGGACCGCCCCAATTGCCGCGACGCTTTGCCCAAGCGCCGCCATCGCCACCAGTCGGTGCTGCCTGCCAGTCGAAACGTTTGTCCGTCAAAGTCAGCGGTCAACCAGCCAGCCCGCTGCGCCTCTCGAGTTGGACAGCCGACGGCTTCGCGGTCTCTCCGAGCACAGGCCGACGCGGAAAAGCTTTGGAGACAAACGATCCCTGTTCAGCGTGAATGCAACCAGCAGTTCCCTGTCCGTCGCGGGGTCTTCACCGCTCCGCGTGGACGCACGCCTCCAGCTGCTCCCGCAGCCGCTGCTTCTCCAGGTGGAGCCCGATGAAGACAATGCGCGAGACCCTGGAAGCCCCGGCGGTCCACTCCTCGTCCGACTCGTAGACCTCGAACAGCTCGTGCACGGCTTGCAGGATGAACTTCTTGGGCTCGCCGGCGACGGACAGCACGCCCTTGATGCGGAACAGCAGCTGCCGCTGCGCCGACGAGTCGTCCTCAGCGCTCGCGCGCTCCCACAGCAGCTCGCCGAGGAACCGCTCGAGCTTCTCCTGGCTCAGCGGCCCGCGGCGAATGGTGACACACGTCGTCTGCATGCCGCCTGTGTGGACTGACTCGGGCTTGTGCGGGTGCGCGTGCGGCTCGGGGCCGTCGCACTGGCCGCATTCGTCCATGCCCTCGTCCTCCTGGATGAGCTGGTGCACCTGCTGCTCGACGGCGGCGGCGCGGTCCGAGGTGAAGGCGCGGATGTCGAGCACGCTGTCCAGGTCGACCTGCGCGCGGTGCGTCCACGAGAGGCTGGCGATGCCGTTGATGGCGGCGACCTGCTGCTCGACGGCGCGGCGCTGGGCAGCGTCGGGCAGCAGGTCACACTTGTTGAGCAGCACGCGGTCGGCGTAGGCGAGCTGCGCGAAGGCCTCGCGCTGCGAGTCCGGGTGTGCGAGCAGGAAGGCAAGCCGCGGCGCGTCGACGAGCGTGACGATGCCGTCCAGGAAG
The DNA here is from genome assembly GCA_023338075.1 of Phytopythium litorale. Taxonomy (NCBI): domain Eukaryota; phylum Oomycota; class Peronosporomycetes; order Pythiales; family Pythiaceae; genus Phytopythium; species Phytopythium litorale. The sequence goes on from JAADYB010000159.1 coordinate 17,935, forward strand.
ATTCGTCCCTCGAGCTCGGCGTCGACCCAGAAGATGGAGGCGACCTTGCCCGGGTCGGCCATGCCCGTGGTCTCGACCAGGACGTAGTCGAAGCGGTCGCGCACCTCGAGCAGCCGCTCCAGCGTGTTGATCAGGTCGTCGCGCACCGAGCAGCAGATGCAGCCGTTGCTGAGCTCGTAGAAGCCGTCGAAGACCTGGCCGTCGCGCCCGTTCCGCGCCACGAGCCGCTCCACGCCCACCTGCTCGCCGAACTCGTTCTCGATCACCGCGATGCGCCTGCCGTGCCGCGCCGTCAGGATGTAGTTGAGCAGCGTCGTCTTGCCGGCGCCGAGGAAGCCCGAGAGGATCGTCACCGGCACGCCCCGCGACGCCGCGGACGAGGCCGGAGCGCGGCCAGTCGGCAGCGAAGGAGGAGGAGGAGGAAGAGCAAGCGCAGATGCAGGCGCCGGGACGTCGTCTGGGGCCGCCGGCAGCAGCAGCGGCGCGTCGTCCTCCATGTCGCTCATGCTCGGCTTGTCTTGGTGGTCAGCGGTCCTTTCTCGAAGTGGTTGTCGATGACTTTTGGTATCCCGTTCGGACGCGTGCGATTCGCTGAAAAGTCGGTTTGTTTCAGCCAATCACACACCGCTAAACCTGCCTCTGGGAGAATCAAGCATCTCGTGAAGCGAAAGCGACCTGGAAGGGAGGAAGCCGCCGCCGCGAGCGCCGCCCTGCCGCGTCTGCGCGAGTCCCCGAGCATGATGAGCGAGGAGAAGAAGGCGCAGGACCTCGAGTTCATCGACGTGGAGGCCGGCGGCGGCCCGGGGCCCTCGGTCGAGGCGCCCGCCGGCGCGAAACCGGCCGCTGGCAAGCGCGGCGAGGACGGCGAGGCTCTGTGCGTGTCGTGGCTGGCAGGCGCTGCATTAGCGGCGGGTGGAGGGCGAGGCCGCGGCTGACGGCTCTGTCTGTGGAGCAGGTTGTCGTCCATGAGCAAGGTGGTGACGAACGCCAAACACCCGGTGGCCGCCTTCTTCCACCTGCTGTTCAAGGTGCGTCTGGGACGTCTGCCTGCTTGGGATCCGGTTGGTGTCGGCGACTGACGGACCGACTGACTGAATGGCGGCGGCGGCAGGTGCTGGCGCTGGCCATGTACCTCTTCGGCGGGCTCTTCGTCGAGAGCTTCGTGTTCGTGTTCGTCGTGTGCATCCTGCTGCTCGCCTTCGACTTCTGGACCGTCAAGGTCGGTCTCCGCTGCTGCTCCTCCTCCTCACCTCTCACCGCTCCATGACATGACCACACGGCTCACCATACTCTTGCCTGCGGCCTCCACGCCGGCCGACAGAACGTGACGGGTCGGCTGCTCGTGGGCCTGCGCTGGTGGAACCGCATCAACGAGGACGGCTCGAGCGAGTGGGTCTTCGAGTCGCACGAGGACCTGACGGAGATCGACGCGCTGGACGCGCGCGTCTTCTGGACGGGTCTGTACGGCGCGCCGCTGCTCTGGGCACTGCTGCTCATCGTCGCGCTGCTCAAGTTCAACGTGCAGTGGGCGCTCATCGTCGTGGTGGCCGTCACGCTCAGCGCCGCCAACATCATCGGCTACACCAAGTGCAAGAAGGACGCCAAGCAGAAAATGCAGTCGCTCATGTCCCGCGGCGCGCTCGGCGCGGCGCTCGGTGGCTCGTCGCTCATGTCCACGATCGGCGGGCTGGCGCTCAGCGGCGTCGCCAGCGCCACGGGCGGCGGCAGGAGCGCCATGCGCAAGCAGGCGGTGCCCACAAGCGAGCCGGTGTGAGACCGTCTGCGAGGTGGCGGCAGGGAGGGAGGGGACGTGCATCGCAACGGCAGAACGAACGTCACCAAGAGAATGCAAAGTGCTTGTTTCCGCTGGTTGAGTCTCTGGTCGGCGCCACGCACGGCTGGCGACGCACACAGCCCTCCTCTCCCCTCGTCAGAGCGGAGAGGACGCTGCGTCGCCACGACACGTCAGGAGCCGACCGGATCGCATGGGTAACCATGGCGTCCGTACCACCCCCGCCGTCCCAGTGGTAGCTCCGTCCCGCTCGCGGCGACTCACTGCCCGCCGGAAGGCGCGGTGATGAGGTCCTTCATCTGCTCGTTCAGCTGCGTGTAGAACTTGTGGTACTCGAAGATGTCGCCCTTGCCTCGGCGCACCTCGACCAGGTGCAGGCTGTCGGCCAGCATGTAGATCTGGATCACGACGCCCACCGCCCCCTTGGGCGTCTGCAGCACGGCCTTGACCTTGGACGCGCTGTCCACGCTGATCTCGCAGTTCTGGCTCTCGAGGTAGCCCGTCAGGCGAGTCATAATGCTCGCCGCGGGGATCGTCGACGTGAACTGCGTCGAGCGCTTGACGCGCTTCTCGTCGTTGCTCTGGAACATGCGGTTGAGCGCCATCCCGCCGCACATGTTGATCAGGTCGAACGCGTTCATCACCTTGAGCCCGCCGTCGCCCTTGCTCTTGTCCGAGTTGATCTCGTCCTGGTTCTCCAGGATCGCCGCGTCCAGGTCCGCCTGGCTCGGCTTCAGGCTGATCGCGCCAGCGTTCACAGCAGGCGACGGCGTCGGGGCCGCCGCGACCGACGGCGTGACGGACGGCGCGCCGGTCGAGTTGACGTACCAGTCGTCCTGCATGATGTCCGCCAGCGAGATGCGCGTGGCCGGGTCCGGGACGAGGATGCGGTTCAGCAGCGCCTTGACGCGCGGCGTGAACCAGCTCGGGTACGAGAACTCGGCCTTCTGGATCTTGCGGAAGAGCGCCGACATGGTGGGCTCGTCGAACGGCAGGAAACCGGCGAGCAGCACGTACAGGATGACGCCCATCGACCAGACGTCCGCCGCGCGGCCGTCGTAGCCCTTGTCCGCCAGCACCTCGGGCGCCACGTAGTTGGGCGTGCCGCACGTCGTGTGCAGCAGCGACGCGCGCGAGTTCTCCGCGCCGTCCGGGCCGCCGCCCTCGTACAGCGCCGAGAGACCAAAGTCCGAGATCTTGAGGTCTCCATTCTCGTCCAGCAGCAGGTTCTCTGCGGCGGTTCAGGGTATGCATCGAGGGTCAGCAATGAAGACAAGACACGCCGGGAGGTCGCGCACGCACCAGGCTTGAGGTCGCGGTGGCACACGCCGTTCTGGTGGCAGTACATGACGCCGTCCACCAGCTGCCGGAAGTAGAAGCGCGCCGTGTCCTCGCTGAATCTGCGCTCCCATATCGACCCGGATCAGTGCCAGCTCGGTCGTCCACACCGATCGGCAAGCGACCAACGCACCGTCCCTCGCTGACGATCTTGTCGAACAGCTCGCCGCCCGTGATGAGCTCCAGCACGATGAAGATCTGCGCGCGCAACGCGTGAGTCGCTCCGCCTGTGAGCCTGTCAGTCCCCCCCCCTCGAAGCAGCCGGGCTCCGCACCTTGGTGCGACTGGCGAGCACCTCCTTGAGCACCACCACGTGCTTGTGGCGCACCATCTTCATGATGGAGATCTCCTTCTTGATCTGCGCGCCCATGTTCTGCTTCTGGATCTTCTCCTTGTCCAGCACCTTGATGGCCACGCGCTCGTCCGTCTCCGTGTTCACCGCATACTTGACCCTGTCGTCGTCCCCCTCGTCAGTCGCCCGCCCCCCCCTCTCCCTCGTTAAACAGCCAGACCGGACCACGTACTTGCCGAACGTGCCCTCGCCCAGCGTCTTGCCGATCTCGTACTTGCCTGCGCCACGCACACGCCCCGTCCGTCCGTCCGTCCGTCCGTCAGCCCCCGTTGGTCTCTCCTTCTCCCCCTCCCCCTCCCATCTCGAGACGCCCGACGAGGGACCACAAGACAGGGGGGAAGGATACCGACACCGATACCACCGCAGTCCACGCACCGACTTTCTTGACCATCGCGCCGCCCCGTGCGCCTCGGCCGTCGTCCTTGGCGTCCTCGAAGTGCTGCTGCTTCCCTCCGTCGGCCGGTTGGTTTCCGCAAGTGCGCCACACTGGGTTCCAGTATAGGGCGTTTCCCTTTCTTCGAAGCCGAAGGTTCTTCGAGGCGACCAAAAAAGGGTGCCGGATCGCGCGCGTTCTTAACGCGTTCGTATCGAGCAGTAATCAAACGTCAACATCCGTTCGTGATGACGAGTTCTATCTGATGAAGAGCCGTTGGCGGTGACAAGCATTCGATCCGATAGAGACTGCTGCTGCTGCTGGTTTCCTGGAGCGAGACCGACACCGATCGACTGCCTTCCTAGACGTCCAATACTCGAAGGCCGGCACTGCGGCGCTGGTTTGCAGCTTGAACACCGAATGTCCTATTCAACCACCTCCTCCTCCTCCTGCCAACTTGGCTCCATCGCGTCACACGGAGCGGGAGGCCTCAGTACTTGGTCTTGGAGACCTGGATGATGGAGCTCTTGGTGTGGATGCACGAAATGACCTCGGCAATGAACGGCGCGACCGACAGCGTCGTGATCTTGGGGCACGCGGCGCGCAGCTCGGGCTCGACGGGGATCGTGTTGGTCGTCACGAGCTTGTCCAGCTCCTCGCACTCCTGGATGCGCCGCATGGCCTGCATCATCACCATCATCACCATCATCATCAATGGGTCAGCGTCAAGGCTGCAAGGTTGCGAGTCACCCAAGCAAACAGGCAGGCAGGATACGCACCCCCTTGGAGAAGCGGCCGTGCACGCAAAAGGCCGTGACGCTGCGGGCGCCCTGGCTCTTGAGCACCTTGGCCGTCTTGACGAGTGTCGAGCCCGTGTCCACGAGGTTGTCCACCACGAGGCAGTCCATGCCGCGCACGTCGCCCACGAGCTCGCCCGGCCGGCTGCTGTCGATGTGGTGCTTGCGGATCACGAACGCGATCGGCACGAACTCATCGCGCGAGCGAGACAGCGTGTCGCGGAACATGACGGCGCGGTTCACGGCTGACGAGTGCGGCGCCACCACCACGGGCTTGCCCACGTCCATCTCGGAGAAGTACACGGCCCCGACGGGGAACGCCTGAAGGTTGTCCACCTGCCATGGCGTCGGCGCGAGGTCACGTCCGCATTGTCAGTCCATCGCCTACCCACTTGATCCACCCACGCAATACAACGGCGACCCACGGACCGGGATGGTCGGCTTGAAGAAGCCCTCGACCTGCGTGCTGTGGAGGTCCACGGTCACGACGTGGTCGACGCCCATGACCTCGAGCATCCGCGCGATGTCCTGCGCGGCCCACGCCCGTCAGAGTAACGACAAGGTCGACCAAGACAGCACCACGGGAGGCGACGCACCGCGGCGGCGATGGGCTCGCGCCCCTTGTGCATGCGGTCCTGGCGCGCATAGCCGTAGAACGGGATCACGGCCGTGATGCGCTTGGCGGACGCGCGGCGCATGGCCGAGATGGACAGCAGCAGCTCCATGAGCCTGGACCCCGCAGCGAGACCGCTCGTCAGGACCGACCAGAGGCATCAGCGGCGCTCGTATGGCGACACGCACCGATCCACGTTGGTCGTCGAGGAGACGATGTACACGCGCTTGCCGCGCACGTTCTCCGCCACGTTGATGCTCGTCTCGCCGTCGGCAAAGTTGCGGACTGACCGCACACGCACACACCGTCAGCGAGTGCGTCGTCCAGCACGCGAAGCCCTACTACATGTATAACCGGCGCGCACCCGTCATGTCGTTGAGCTCGACGCCGAGGTACCCGGCGATCTCGTCGGCGATGGGCGTCTCGGCGCACTTGAAGAGCTTGAGCGACTTGGCCGACGCCGGGTTCATCTTGCCGCGGTAGAAATGCCAGTGTTTGGTGATGGCGTTCGGGTACCAGCCGTCGTCGCCTTCCTTGAGCGCGCGCTTGGTGCCGGCGGCCGGCGCCTCGGCGCGCGCGGCCGTCGACTGGCCCGCGGCCAGGCCCACGACCGCCGCCGCACCGACCGCCGCCGCGCCGAGCGCCGCCGCGCCGGGCAGCCGCGCGCGTCCCAGAGCCAGCAGTCGGTTCTGTGCGGCACGCACGTCAGTCCCTGCAGGTCATAGCGAGGGGACGGAGGCCGCTGGAGGCCGCCGGACGCACCATATCGGCGCCTCGAGAGCAGGAAGGGGGCGTGAATGCGAGTCGCCACCTCACGAGGAGCAATCCGATCGGCGGCAAGGACGGACGTCTGGTGGCGGGACGCACCTTGTTTTGGCGACGGAGCAGGTGATTGCCTCCGGTTCTGGCGAGGGGACCATCACTCGTGACTGGATCTGGACCTGCAATAACGGATACTGGACGCTGACGCTGATTCGCTGACAGAATATTGTGGTGAGTTGATAGGTTGGTTGTATGTGGAGAGCTCATCTGAATCAGATGGTTCAGGCACGAGTCCGAGGGAGATATCAAATGATGGAGGTTGTTGCTGTCCCAGACACAATCCTGGATAAGCACATCATTCATAAACAAATGATCGATCATTATTATATCTCAAAGCCTCTCTACTATGCCCATTCCTTTAGTAAATACGATATGCAATCGTTGATGTATTGACAAAGGAACCGAATTCTGGCCGCCTTCGGTATCGCAGGCTTGGGTGGTGGCAGCGCGAGCACTTTCCCTTCGCCGCCGTATCCAAAGCGCCGACGGACCCGGAAGCACCACCAAGGCCAAACAGGCGTACCGTCGCGAGAAAGGCCGTGCCCTCAGACTTCGAGGGACAGCAAGCAGCAGGAAGCGAAGGAGGAGTAAGAAGCAAGACGCGAGGCGGCCTTTCCCTACAGCAGCGGAAGACTAGAGAGGGAAGAGAGAAGGCAACATGGGGGACAAGAAGTCGTCCGAGATGTTCGACGTGAACTGGCAGAAGGTGTGGCCGGACCGCATGCCGGTCATCCTGCGCGACCTGGCGCCCACGAACCCGTTCAACCCGCGCAACCTGTGGCCGGAGGAGCAGCAGAGCGAGGCCAGCGCGGCGGCCAGCGCGGCGGCGGCGGCTAGCGCCGAGGCGGCGACGCCCCCGCCGGCGCCCGCGGCGGCCGACAAGGGCAAGAAGGGCGGCAAGGAGGACAAGAAAGGCGGTGGCAAGCTCAAGAAGGCCGACCTGATCCGCATGCAGCTGGCCAAGGACAAGCTGGAGAAGCAGAGCAAGGTGGACGAGGAGAAGCTGGCGAACGTCAAGAAGTCGAACAACCTGCTCAAGATGAAGATGGTGACGCCCACGGGCCGCCTCAAGCAGCTGTACGAGATCCTGCGCGACTTCGTCAAGAAGAAGGAGTTCATCGACGCCGTCGACACGCTCTGGGAGATCCAGCGCACCAAGCTCACCAAGGACCGCAGCGCCGACAGCAAGAAGAAGGTCGACAAGCTGCAGCGCAAGATGGACGAGGAGGAGGACGCCAAGCTCCAGGGAGAGCTCAACGCCATCCACAAGAAGTACCGCAAGTACGTCAAGAGCGTCAACGACTTCCTTAGCGGACGTGACCTCATCGACTTCCAGCTCACCGACATGTCGGACCGCCTGCCCCCGCTCAACATGCACCACATGAACAAGTTCATCCTGGACGACTGGCAGCGCACCGTGCTCTCGCACATCGACCAGAACCACTCGGTCATTGTCTGCGCCCCCACCAGTAGCGGCAAGACGGTGCTCTCCTCGTACGTCTCGGTCGTCGGCGGCAAGGTGCTCTTCATCGTGCCCACGGACCCGCTGGCGTGGCAGGTCGCTGCGCTCTTCCAGGTCATGGTCAAGGGTGCCGTCGGGCTCATCACGGAGGGCACCGTGTTCCTGCCGACTGGCTTCCGCATCGCCGTCGGCACACCCCGAGCGGTCGAGTCGACGCTCATCGACATTGGCTACGACTTCCAGTACGCCGTGTACGATGAGGTCCACGACTTGAACGGACCGGAGGGTGCCGCCCTGGAGCGCATCATCAAGGCGGTGACGTGCCCCTTCCTGGCGCTGTCGGCGACCATCGGCAACGCCGCCAAGCTCAAGAGCTGGTGGGAGCTGCACCACCCCCGTGAGGTGCACCTGCTGGAGTACAAGGGCCGCTTCATCAACTTGCAGCGCCTGATTTGGCGCCAGGAGGCGCAGGAGGACGCGAGCGTCAAGAAGGAGCTCGTGGCGTTGCACCCGTGCGCTGGTGTCACGCTCGAGTACCTGACCACCGATGGTTTTGACGCGGGCGACCTTGCCTTCACCCCTCGCGACACGTTTGCTCTTTGGAAGGCCATGGAGCAGTTCTACCCGGCTGAGCTGATCCATGACGTCGACCCTCACACCTTCTTCGCTCTTGATGACGAGGAGGAAGGAGAGGTCAAGGTCTCTGCCGAGAAGAAGGAGAAGAAGAAGAAGGAGAAGAAGAAGAGCAGCAAGTCCAAGAAGGGCGAGGATGACGACGATGCCGACTTCGAGGTTGACCTCGGCAAGCGCACCCATCGCATCACGCTCATGGAGTCGAAGGCGTACGAGGAGAAGATCAAGAAGCGGCTCGAGGACCTCGCGGTGAAGGAGCCCAAGGCGACGCAGAATCTCTTGGACTTTTTCGCGCCCCCGGCGAGCCTTCGCGAAGTCGTCGTTGAGCTCCACGACGAGAAGGATCCGAACCCCAAGAGCTCGGTGGACGTGTACGAGCTTGTCAACCAGTTGTGCGCGAAGAGTCTCACGCCCGCCATTGCTTTCCAGCTTGACTCGGTGCGTTGTCGCCAGCTTTTCAACCAGTTGCTGGCGGACATCGAAGCCGCGGAGCTCGCGCGGTACCCGGGCTTCCGCGACAAGGTCCAGCTGGAGTACGCTGAATGGGAGAAGAACAAGTCGGCGATCAAGAAGCGTGAGGCCAAGGTCAAGGCCAAGGGCAAGGAGGAAGATGAGCGCGAGTCCCAGGCCTTCGAGGAGAAGCCACCTCCGGACATTTACGCGCCCCACCCCGACTTCGTGCTGACGCCGGTTGGGTCGCGGCTGACGGCGACGGAGTTCAAGGAGATCAAGTGGCAGCTCCGCCGCGAGCTGTCGGAGGACTCGGACGATGGCCACGCTCTCGTTCGCTCACTGCGCCGTGGTATCGGCATCTACAACCAGAACCTGCCGGCCGCGTACCTGCGCGTCGTGCAGGCGCTGGCGCAGGCTGGTCGTCTTGCGGTCGTGTTCTCGGACGACTCGCTCGCCTACGGTGTGAACATGCCGTTCCGGACGTGTATCTTCCTGGAGGACACGCCGAACGACACGTTGACGTCGCTGATGGTCCAGCAGATGGCTGGTCGTGCCGGCCGTCGTGGTCTCGATCGCCAGGGCAACCTTCTCTTTGCCGGCCTGTCGTGGTCGCGCATCCAGTTCCTCATGCGTGGTCTGCTGCCCGACGTCAGCGGCCGCAAGTCGCTGTACCCGACGATCGCGATTCAGCGCCTGCTGTCGCCGAACATCGACAGCGATACAATGCAGCGCATCGTGTCGCACCCGCTGAACGACTACATGAGCGGGTCGGACGACGCTGCTGCGACGGTGCATGGCACGGCGTACCTGTCCAAGTCGGTCGAGTGGATGGCGCATTTCGGGCTCGTGACGCCCGAGTACAAGCTGGCGGTGGACGTGTCGGTCGCCAAGCTGGTGTGGGAGTGCCGCGACGATCCGTCGGAGGCGATGGGCATCTTCTGGATGCTCCCGAGCCTGCTCAAGGAGTTCCACCACAAGCCCGGCGACAACATTGCGCTGCAGCTGGCGCTGTTCAACATGATCCTGCGCGTCGTCGACCGCGAGAAGTACCACGCAGAGTACGCGCGCGCCTCGCGCCTCGCGCCTCTCCCCGGCCAGGAGGAGGCGTGGGAGAAGGTGACGACTTTGCTCGAGAGCTACCAGGACAAGCTGAAGGAGCTTGGGGACAATGTGCCGGAGGAGCTCCGTCTCCGCGTGGCGCTGACGGACCCGCTGGATGGCTACGTGTTCCGCACGGTGGTCGACAACCTCATCCCGTCGGGCCTGGGCACGTCGCAGCTGCACCTCATCAAGAAGCGCCTGCGCCTCGTTGGCGACCGTCTCCGCCTGATGCACAACCTGCTCATGTACAGCGGTCGCTACGGCGAGCTCGAGGAGATCGTGCGCAAGTGCTTCCGTCGGATCAAGTGGATCCTGATCGACTCGGAGGTGTAAGCAATCTCGACGGGCATCGACGCGGGTGCTCTCAGCGATCGCGCGGCTGGCTACACCATCAAGCGCGACCAACACGTGAGCTTACACCTGCCGCTCGCCGTGGTCTCGTTCTCGCATGTGCTCACTCTGATCGACGTGCGCTCTCTCGAACGAGCAGGGCAGACCAGGACGCTTTTCATGTTCCAAGCACCCAGGGCAGACAACACAAAAGAAATGAGAAACACTTGCCCAGGTCAGACCCGCTTCCTGCTTGCATCTTGACTTGAGCGTTCTCACCTCGTGCCTGGAAAGCCAAGCCGCAGTGCCAACCGCCGCCTCCAGAGTTGACCGGGCGGTTGCAGAGCAATTTATAGACTCGACGCGTTGCAGGTGCACGCCAATTGACGACGGCATTGGCGACAGCAGTGACCGACGCCATGGACGGGCACGCGGTTCCCCACAGCAAGACCTCGGCGCGGGGCGGGGCTCATCGAAGCGATGACGCGCTTCTGCGGCCGCTCACGTCCATGGGCAGCGCCGACCTCCGCCTCGACTCGACGCAGCCGAGCGCGCCGCCCTCGGGTCGTGCGGCCGCGCGCGAGTTCGACGTGCGGCAGTTCTTGCTGAACCAGAAGGGCGAGCAGCCGTTCCACAAGAGCGCGCTCTTCCGCTCCCCCGCGGTGCTCCAAGACGCCGCCACAGTCCACAACAACGGCGGCACCAGCGGCACTGCGCGGCTCAAGTCTCCTGCGCCTGCGAACTCTCCTGCGCCTGCGAACTCTCCTGGACCGGCGTTCCGTGAGCCGAAGGCACGGAAGACGGTGCTGCCGCGCATGGACCTGGCGCAGTCGACTGGTTCTCTCCCCAGGCCGTCCAGCACTGGGACCTTTCCTGCGACGTGCACTCATCGGCTACGGCAGCAGCCAGAGCCGAACAACAACCCCGAGGAGGAGGACTGCGGCGCCATCTCGCACTTCTACACGCTCGAGCGCATGGCCGAAAGCTGCTACCACGCCGTCCAGAACCGCAACAAGACGTGGCTCTTCCTCCCCGGATCGGAGGAGCGCTCGAAGGGCAATGCCGGCAACGGAGGACTTAGCGGTGCCGATCGGCCGTCGCGGCGCGCGGACCTGCTGGATCTGCAGCGCTGCTACGACGCCGCGCTCCAGTTCGTGAGCAAGAAGCACGACCGCGACATCGAGTGCAGCGACCGCCTCGCCATGGTTGACCGAGACTTCGTCGCCATCCAGACCCGCGTGGGCGACAAGTACGCGATCCGAGCGGCCGGCAGTGACACCGACATGGTGGCGGCGGACCACAAGGCGCTCGCGCGGCTCTTCTTCGAGCAGAAGTGGGCCGATGTGGTGCTCGGTGAGCTGGAGGCCATGCTCACCGTGTCCTTCCTTGAGCAAGGCGTGGCGCTGCGGAAGGCGCGGATTCAGTACGCGCAGGCCTTCTTCCAGCTCGAGAAGCTGTACGCGGCGCAGTGGGGGAAGCTCAACGAGGCGCTGGACGACCTCGAGCGTCTGCGAGCAGACATCCGGCGGACAGATGACATCCACGAGCGGAACGCCCACGAGCTGAAGCACAAGTACGAGGCCGAGATCCAGCGCTTGACGGCCGGCTTCGAAGCGAGCAAGGGTGACATGGAGAAGCGTGTGGTCGAGTCCAAGGACCAGATGGCCAAGATGGGCGACACGATGAAGACGCTGAACGCCATCTTCCGGCAGATGCGCGAGGACACAGAGAAGGTGAAGGCGGTCGAGCTGCGCGAGAACTACGTCAAGCTGGAGCAAAAGTACGAGCAGAGCTGCGAAGAAGTGGCGCGACTACGGCCGCTGGTGGATCAGAACCACCAGCTGAGCGCACAGATCGACGCGCTGACACTCGAGCGCGAGAAGTTCAAGGACGACATGGCGCAGTTGGATGTGCTCCTGAACACTAAGGACGAGACGATTGCGACGCTGATGGAGCAGCAGAGCGACCTGCTGGCAGCACAGGAGTTGCGCGAAGCCAAGGAGGAGGAGATGCGCAAGCGCGCGGCTGAAGACGAAGAAGACGAAGAGGAGGAAGTAGCAGAGCACAGAGAGGGAGCTGAAGCGGAGGACGCCAATGACTCAGAGCTCGTGGTCGTCCAAGACGGAGGTCTGAGATCAGCATCGTCAGCTGGGGGGCGGCGGACTCGGCGCAGCAATTCGTCCGTCGTGTGCGTTCGCTGCAAGCAAGACCTGCGCGTCATGTCAGCCAAGGGCGGTGTCACCGAGAACTCGGCTCGCACCGTAACAGTGTACGGTGAAGACGCGAATGGAGGCGACTCAAATGCGGACGCGACTAGCGGCAGCTCCAACCATCAGCAGATCAAGCGCAAGCGCATCCAGTGCCTGTACTTCCGCATCTTATTGCCAAACCTCCGCGGGAGGCGACCCCAGCGCGAGCCAGCGTGGACATTCAGCTGCATGCGCGCGATCCTCTTCGCCAAGCAGGTCGACGACACCATGTGCCGACGTAGCGGCGGCGCGTTCCCGTCACGGATCCGCATGCCCGAGTTCGTGTACGCGTGGTTCTCCCCTTGGCGTCCCATCAGAGACGAGAAGCTCGAGGCGGAATACGGCGCCGCCCCTGTCGAGCCTCCAACTCTCAAGTCCTCTGGTGACAGCTCGGGACGTGGCGGAGGAGATGCAGAGGACGAGGACGAAGGACACCTCATGCGGTCGTTCCTGTCGGCGGAGCAGCGACAAATGCTGGCGGACGAGGAGCGCTGGTGTCTGTACTACGGTGTCAAGGCGCTCGTGCAGCAAGGGTACCTGGAGGCCAAGCTCTTCCTATCGCTACTTGACGAGAAGTTCGGCGAGGACGAGCTCGTCTTCATGCTGTACTGCTACCAGTTGCTGGACGTACTGGTAGGTGGCAAGTTGAACTGGGGTCCACTGCGCGACAAGGTCGCTTACCACTCGTTCTCTCGCGAGTTCGACCACCTCTTCGGGTCGCCGTCGACGTCTCCCACGTCTTCGTCGACGAAGCCGCCGTCGGTGGTGCCCAAGACCATCTGGATCTCTCCGTACCACGCGTCGCTCGCCACCAGCATCGTTTTGGCGCGCGCCACCGAGTCGGAGCGCGACGCGCTCGACAAGAAAATGATGGAGTACGTCGTCACCAATGTGCCAGACGATGAGCGTCCGGCCGTGTTCCTCACTCCTGAGCAAATGGGGATCACTACCGGGCCGTTCACCAAGAAGAAGCCGCGTCGACGCCACTTTGCACAGAAGAACGCGGTGGCCTCTGCATCAAGTGACGCAGGTAACGACAGCGACGAGGAGAGCGAGCCGCAGCAGTTCATCGACGCGCACCTCTGGGTCGAGCTCATGATGCTCGAGTACAAGGAGGAGCAGGCGCACCGCCGTGCCGCCATCCGGTTGATGTTCCAGACAGCCACGTCGTCGGTGACAAACGGAGACATGAGCATGCTCTCGAACGGGGCCACCTCTGGGATCAGCACGGGTGCTACCATGGACATGGAGCAGTTCCGCGTCATGGTGCGCACGTTGAATGACGAGACGCCGGCGTTCGTCGTCGCGACGCTGTTCCGCAACGCGTACACCAAGGGCAACGGCGTCGTCACCTTCGACGCCTTCATGGATGCAGCGGAGGCGACGCAGTTCTTCTCGACGTGCATGCGGCTCGAGAGTCCGGCGTCGTGTCTCGCGCGACTGGCAAGCGGCTTGCAGAAGGCTGTAGCGCAGGCATCGTCGCCCATGCTGATGGCGGTCTCTTCGAGCTCGCGCGCCGCCTTCCTCGTCGAGAAACTGTTCACGATCCTTCGCCACGAGCTGTCGGCAATGGTGGCAGCGCTTCCTCTGTGGACGCGCAGCGTGACCGACGCGCTCGTGTACGAGATCTCGTCGGTCCTGATGGGCTCCGACGGTGGAGGAGGAAACGCCGCGTACTCGGACGGTATGAAGCTGCTCTCGTCGTTCCACCGGCTCATTGAGTACCTGCAGCTCGCCAAGCTCGTGAAGCGCGAAGTCACAGGCGAGCCCGTGAGCTCCAAGCACATCTTCGGGATCGAGAAGGCGCTGCAGGCGCTCGTGGATAGCGTCCGCGTGCGGGACAAGTCAACGTGCGTCCACCTTTACATCGTCACAGCGGTTCTTTGGCGGCACTGACTCATGGTTTGCTTGTTAAACAGTGTCGAGCTGCTGATGGACACCGTCAAGCAAAAGCTATGCGTCAAGCGGGTGCAGATCGCGTTCCGCAAGCACTTGCAGCGCGAGTTCGGCGCGCCTCTCGCTATGCGCACTCTGATGCACCGGGACTACGGGCGAATCCTGTGTGCCCCTCCGTCCTCTGCATCACCAACGTCGGGGTCGGTGCCATCGTATCGCACTCGCAATGCAGTGCGATCGCTGCCGTGGCTGCTGGCCGTCATCTCCAAGGTGTTCCGCGCTTCTCTCACGACGCACCGCGTCCCAGCGCTGCTGATCGAGCTCAGCAGCGTCAGCAGCGCGATCACCAGCTCCACTGCCCAGCACACACTCGATTCACCGTCGTCCGCCTTGGCCAGCATCAATGGCGGGATCGGACCGGCGCCGCGGTCGGTGCTGCTTGAGCTCATCTACGACTTCTTCATCGAGAAGTTCGGGACGAGGTGGGAGGCGGAAAAGCTCATCCACGACGTGTTCGTCACGTGTCGAGCCGCTATCAGCGGGAGTCTTCGTGACGAGGCGACTGACGTGGGCGGGCACCCCCTCGCGCGGTTGTTCGGCTATGTCTGCTGCATGGACGCCCTCCCACCGCTGCCAGGCAGCGATATGAACGGAGAAGGCGGCGGCAGGAACGAAGACCGGCTACTGGGACAGAACGAAGCCATGGCGTTCATCCAAGCCATTCTGCGCTGCGGCCTGCATCACTTTGCGCTGCTCGACCCGAACTTTGAGACCGTGCGGGCGAGTTCGTCTGAAGACGCGACCGCCCCCGCTAGTGCTGAGCACACCTCGAACATGAACAACGCTGGTGATGCGAGCCAATCCATGGTTCCAGCGCCATCTTGGAGCCGCATCAACGAGTCATGGAGGTGGCCAAGCGACTGGATGCCCGTGGAGACAGCCGAGAAGATCCTCTCGATCGCGTTTGTGAAGCGCAGCGCCGATCAGACGCAGCGAATGCGCGCTCGACTTCTCGCGGAAGCCGCGACAGCCCATACGAGCGGAGATGTCGTGGATGCCGGCGCGTTCCTCGTGCTGGCGCTCCACGAGTGGCGGCGCTACGTTCTGCACCGCATGGACGAGGTCCGAGAGAGCTGCCGCGGGCTGGAAGGCGACGAGCTCGCGCATTTCGAGCGCGTGCTTCCGCTCGAGACGATCACGTCCGTGCTGCAGAAGGTTAACATCGTGTTCACCGGCGACGAGCTAGGCGCCGTGTTCCGCCGGTTGCTCGCGACTGAGCCGCCTTCTTCCCATGCGAGTGCTGCTGGGACATCCCATAGCGGACACTCGTCTTCGTCCAATCCTTTGCCAACAACACCACCTGCGACGATCAAAGAGCGGTTGTGCGAGCGCGTTGCAGCTGCCAGCTTCCCGCTGCTTGCGCGCGAGCCGTTGACCGGCCTTGTCGAGCTAGAAGACGCGGCCTCGGAGCACTTCAAAGTGGCGGCAAACGCGAGACTGAGCCTCGACTTCCTCGTGCGCTCGTGGCGCGTGTACGAGCAGCCCAGCCGCGAGCTGATGGACAAGCTGCGGCACGTCGGTAAGAGCAACGACATCCAGACCGAGGCCTTCTCGCGCACGGGCGGCTCGTCGACATCACAGCCGCGGCATGTGCTGTACTTGAGCTCGTCCACGTCCGGCAGCCTGTCGAGCCAGGACGTCGCGCAGCTCGAGGCAGTACATGCGCTGTTCCTCGAGCGGCTAGCGA
Source organism: Phytopythium litorale (assembly GCA_023338075.1). NCBI lineage: Eukaryota > Oomycota > Peronosporomycetes > Pythiales > Pythiaceae > Phytopythium > Phytopythium litorale. The sequence goes on from JAADYB010000159.1 coordinate 33,893, forward strand.
CCGCCGCACGCGCCGTGCAGGATGCGGAGCGTGAGCAAGAAGAGAACGCTGACAACGACAGAGAGAGCAGCGAAGGACCGACTGGTCTTGACAGCGTGACGGGGAACCGGTCTCGCTCTCGCTCCAGCTCGCGCTCCGGGTCGGTTCGACTCCGCCGAACTAGCACCGTGACAGTCGACAAGCTCAGCGGGTCGCTGCAGCTGCTCGACGACGAGGAGGCTCGCGACAACACGGTCAAGGAGGCGTGGAAGGGGCTTCGACAGCTTCTCGCGGGCCTCGCCAAGCTACGAGCGCGCGCGGGCATCGGCTCTGGCGCACTGCCCGACGCGTTGGACGGAACTGCCGACGAACCGACGGCATCTGCTTGAGCAAGAGGCTCGCAGCAGCTCTCGACCCGGCCCTCGCGATGGTGCAGGACAAACCCAAGACGCCCAGAGACCCACTGCCGACCACGAGAACCCGTGTCGTGACTCCTCGCTGTCGTCGCAGGAAGTCTCTGAAATCCAGAGTCTGGATGGAGTCGCACACCGGCGATCGATTGAATGGGGAGCGGCGACTCATACACTCTCGTGGTTCCGTTCTCGGTGCCTCACCTGCCTGTTGGAGATGAACAAGATGTTGCCACCGTGGCTCGTGCCCCACCATCGGGCTTGACAGCGAGCGAGAACACGTCCGCACACGATGCTTGTCGCGTTCGAGCTGTTCCTCATGGTGACGAACATGTTAGCGAGATTGTCCACTAATGATCCAATAATGAAATCCACAGCAGCAGAAAAGCAAAGGGCTGCCAACAATCTGCCGTTTATTTGCGAGACATCACTGTGGCAAGGACTTCGAAGCAGCCATTGAGCAACTCGAGATGGGCCTTGTCAGCCAGACGAGCAGAAGTCGAGCAGGCAGGCCCCGCAGTGGAGATTCGGCCACACCCCGAAATGGAAGATTTCTTTACGGGTCATATTCGGGTCAGGTAACGTTCAGGTCTGATCAAGCTGTGGGGCTTGTTTTCGCGTGGTCATCAGTTTGGGTCTTCCCTTTGGTCAGAGCATGCTCGTCGGCGTGCGATTGTTCGGAGCAGCGATCGACGCACACACGTCGGAGTTGCAAGAACACAATCTCACAACTTGAAAATAGATACAACCGACTCCAGGACTCACAATCCCAAGCACCATCAGGGTCGCAAGCAGCTCGTTCGATCTCATCTCCAGAGTTGCAAGCAACTAGATCACTCACAATCCATTCGCCCTCGACAAGGGCGTCCGCTGTAATGGCACGCCAGGTGGCCAATGACCATCCAGATTCAAGGCCAGCTCGTCCTGCGAAATCAACAAAGCCCAACAAGACCAAGGCGAAGCGAACACTCAGTGGATCCACAACAGTCGTCAATCACCGCGGGTACAGCTACACACGCGCGGGCGTCTCGTCAAAGATGATGTCATTCAGATTCACAGTGTACCGTCGCATCGGATGCAAACCCAAGTTGTACATCA
>JAADYB010000160.1:0-35082 GCA_023338075.1 Phytopythium litorale
CCGTGCGGGTAGTTCTGTCGCTTGAACTCGATCAGGAGTGATCGTAGGTCCCCGCCATCCATGAACTCGGCGACGGAATACAGCGTGCTCAGTGACTCCCACGCTACTCCGACAAATCGGACGATGTTCGGGTGCTCCAGCATCGCAGCAAGCTTGATCTCCGACAGGAACGCGTTGATCTGAGTCAGATCCTTGCGCGTTGCGGCCAGCAGCATCTTGACAGCGACGTATTCGTTGCGGTAGACGGCGCGTGTTGCACGCATATTTGAGGGTCTATGTGAATCAAGCGAATCGCTCCGCTGACTATCAGACGGGTGTGCTCCTGAACTCGGACCGTCGAGGCGATCACGACACTCCGGACCGCCACGCTTGTGCCGACACCGATCATTGATGCGCTGCCGAGCATAGAGGTCGACGAACCGCTGTCGCTGACGGACGAACCGCCCGCGATAACAACGCTTCCCACCGTCGACGCTGCAGATCCACTCGCAACAAGCACGCTACCAATTTCCACAACGTCGTCACTTCCATGTCACTAGTCGTGCCTGGCGATGGTCACGCCATCGCTAGCACTTAGGCCGGCGCCATTCGTCACAGCGATCAATCCGTTTGCTGCACTGCCAGAAAGACCCGCCTTCCACCGCGATGGTGCCTCCGAGACCTTGCACGTTCGAAGACGCAGTGACCTTCACGGTTTAAGCCGCTCGCACACTGTCCACCGAGCCAGACTGCGCGGATAGCGCGCTTGCCACACCGACCATCAGCGAGGAAGAACTCGGCACGGACACCGCGCCACCTCCCGATTTCGTCTGGCTGCTTGCGCCGGTTGAAACAGCCACGGACCACAGCAGAACCGCTCCAGCAAGCAGACCCATTGCTGCGGTCACACGTCACAGCTCATCGATGTCAGAATGATTCTGAGTCGGTAAAATTCTAGCGACAGGATAGGATCATTATACCGATTCCAAACTATTGTGAACCGGTTGGATCCCAGGAATCCAGACAGTCCGATGTCCTGGATCGCGAAAGGTTGTCAATAATCCATGGCAATGGCCCAGCCAACATGTTGAATCCTGGTCGGTATCCGCCGTGGCCATTGGTATCACTCAAGCACCCGGCGGGGCTCCATGATGGCGGACAAGCCGCGCGGCGTGTGGCTGCTCGTGCAGGCGCCCGACGAGGCCGCGGACCGCTGCTACCTGTTCACGGACGTCTTCTCGCGGCTGCTGCAGGTGGCGCTGGCCGGCTGGTCCGTCTTCCTGCTCTACGTCAAGCGCCAGCTCGAGTTCCCCAAGCGTCCGCTCCTGGTGCGCGCGCCGCGTTGCCTTGGCATCAAGTGGTGGTGGACGCGATTTGACCTCCTGCTCTTCGTGACTGCTGCCAGGTCTGGGCCTTCGACGTGAGCAAGCAGTGCCTCGCGTCGCTCTTCCTGCACTGCATGAGCATCTTGACAGCCGTCGTGCTGGTCCAGCGCGCCGACGAAGCCTCACAGGACGACGAGGTCGGGAGCGCACCGATCGTCTGCTCCACATGACCGACCAGCCACTGATCAAGCACGAGTGTGTCTGTCCCTCAGTGCGGCGTCTACTTCATCACCTACGTGCTGGACGCGACTGTGGGGCTGGTGCTCGTGGTGCTGCTCCTGCGGCTCGTCCACCTGCTGGCGGAGCGCTTCAACTGGGAGAACGTCGTCGACAGCGGCTACTACGGGGACCCTCCGCGCTGCCGGGTCTGGTGGCGGCAGGCCGTGGCCTTCCTCGCCGTCATCGCCACCATGAAGGGGCTCGACACGGTGTTGCTGTCGCTGCTGTGTCCGTGGCTCGCGCCGCTGGCGACGCAGCTCTTCCAGTCCTTCTCGCACCACCGACACCTGGAGCTGTCCGTCGTCATGATCATCGTCCCGGGGCTGTCCAACGCCGTCCAGTTCTGGGTGCGTTCGTGGCCTGCAAGACGCGTTCGTAGCCTTCATGCTCATGTCAACACCGTTGCGCTTCAGATCCTCGACACGCAGCTCAAGACGAGCGCCGAGCACTGGGGGTACAAGCTCGCGAGCGGCGCACCGGACGAGAAGTTCTGGATCCAGCGCGGCGGCGTGGCGCCGTCCATGAACCCCGGCTGCTTGACGCCGCCGATCCCGGAGCAGCCGACGGTCACGTCTCCGCTATAGACAGCAGGCAGAGGCAGCAGGGCTCCCTTCAGCGTGGCATGGTCAGCAACGCACGGGTCCAGCGGGCCTCACTAGGTTTGGTACGATTCATTTCATGGCGCCGTGGGTCAATTGCTCAGAGAGTGTGGACGGTTTTGGCTCGGCAAGGTCACATTTCCTGTCCCTGGCGCTCGCGCTGCAGCTGTGCGCGTCGCTGCTGGATCAGCTCGTCGACGCTCAGACTCGCGCTGTCACCCGCCTTCCCGGAAACTGTCGACGAAGCAAAGCTCGTGTGCCCACGGTCCTCCTGGTACCCGCTGAACGTCGAGCTCGCCGTGTACGTCGACGCCTGCGAGCTTGACAGCGACGGTGGGGACGTCACCTCCGTCGTCGGCGAGGCGGCGCCAGTGCGGGAGATCTTCTCTTCCCACACGGCGCCGCCGCTTTTGGACGCCTCCATGCTCGGCTGGGCACCACTGCTGCTGCTGCCGGAGCCTACGACCGCGTGGCTTCCAGAGTCGGCGTTCCGCAGCGCGAGAATGGACGCGTTCACGAGTCGCTGGAGCGCGTGCACCTCCCGATTGAGCCATGTAGCGGGCTCGCCGAGCCGCTCGGCACCCCCCGCAGACTGCAGCGTGGCCTCGGACGCCTCGCTGATGGCTGTCACGAGCGCCTTGATCTTGTGCTCCATGATGGTCTGCACCGCGCGCCGCTCCTTCACCAGCGTCTCACAGCGCGCCTGCAGCTCGCGAGAACGTGCAGCGTCTTCACTACCGCTCGTCTGGCGTTGCGGAGCGTCTCGGAGTCGCTGGTTCTCCACCGACAGCACCTCGAGTTGTCGCTGGAGTTGGTCGACGCGCTTCTGAGCGTCACCGACCGCGTCGTTGTTGTTCCCGCCCATAGCCTTGAGCCTCGCTTCCAGCTCGACCTGCACGAGCTTCTCCAGCCGCTCGCGAAGCAGGAACTCGACCGAGACCTTCTCCGACTTGACTTCTTCCAGCTCCTTGGCCATGCGCGTCTGCTCCTGGGTCTGCGAGTCGACAAGCGCCTTGAGTTCCTGGATCTTCTCCTCCGCCGACAGCAACCCGCCGGCTCCGTTCCCCCCAGCAGGAGAAAGCCCCGTCACCGGGAAGAAGCCCGAGGTGCTTAAATTGTTGTTCATGATGATCTGCTCCGTCGAGTGCGGCCGGAACTGCTTGTGCGTGATGAGAAGCTCCGGTGTCAGTCGCGACGACGATGGAGACGTCGAGGACGACGAGTGCGCTCCGCCACCGCTCCCAGCCCAGTCCCCTAAGGCTTTGACGAGCTCGGCGCTGCTCTTGCCCGGCGAGTTCGCGTTGTGCTCCATGGTTACGCGCTGCAGGTGGATCAGGTGTGCCGTCTTCTCGTCGAGCTTCTCCTCCAGCTCCTTCTGATGCCGGTCACTCGCATCCAACTCGTCCTGCAGCGCGGTGATCTGCTCGTCCCGTTCGTTCAGGCGCTGCGTGAGCGCGATCATGATGTCTCGCTGCTTGAGCAGCAGCTGCTTGTACCTGTCGACCTGCGCCTTCTCCTCTTCGATCGTCTCGCGCTCCTTCTCGAGATCGGCCAGTCGGCACTCGTACTCTTTCCGGATGCGGTCCTGGTGCTCTCGGATCGCCTCCCGGATCAACGGATCCTCCGTGTCGATGACCCCCGCTGTGTTCCCGCCATCCAACGACGCTGCACTCGACGATGGCAGCAGCCCAGCGCCATCCACTCCGCCAGGTCGTCGCTGGTTGCTCATGAGCATCTGCGATGTCAGCATCGAGATGCGCTGCTCGAGCTTCTTCTTCTCTTCCTTCTCGCGCATGAACTCGCGCGAGCGCTCCTCCAGCGCGCGGATGGCCGCCATCTTGTCCTCTTCGGCGCGCCGCCGCTGTTCGTCGAGCTCCAGCAGCCGACGCTTGTCGACCACGTTGCGTGACTTCTCCTCCAGCTCAGCTCGTAGCCGCTTCAGCTCGCGCTCGTACTTGCGCAGCAGCGACTTCTGGTCCAAGTCCTCGTTTACGCGCGCCTCGTTCTTGATGTTCTTGGCACGGTTGGCGAACTTGAGCGTCGACAGCGACTCGGTCATGGCTTCCAGCGCCGGTGAGATCATGGCCATCATGGTCGTCTTGCAGTTGCCGCCCAACGAGTCCTCAAGGATGCGCGTCAGCTTCGAGTCGCGGTACGGGATGTGCTGCCTCCCGCGCGCGTCCGTCAGCGCCGAGATGACATTGCCAAGCGCCGAGAGCGACTGGTTGATCTTCTTGCTCTCCTCCAGCCGCTGGCCCGTTGCTCCCGAGAGCCTCACACGCTCCGAGCCAGCCAAGTCGACGAGGTTCAGCTTGCCGACCTTGAAGCTCTGCCGGATCATCGACTCGAGCTTCGGATGCAGCGCGACACCGCCGTTCGCAGCCCCGGGCTTGCCCTTGCCGTTCCCACTGGCGTTCGCGTTGCCGCCAGTGCCGTGTCGAGCCTGGTAGGCGTTGACCAGCGCGGTGAAGTCCTCGGGCGACATCTCCCGCCCGTTGGCGTCGACGTACGACGTGCGGCTCTGCTCGGCGATGATGATGAACACGGCGTGGCTTCGCGACGACAGCTCGTTCATCTTTGTGCTGCCGGTGGCGCGCATGGCCCCGCCGCGCTCCATCAGTCCGTAGATCTCTTCGGGCGAGCGCACGACCCACTCGGACAGCCCCTCGACGAACACGCCGCGCTTCTTGTCCTCGCGGATCGTCAGGTTGGCGCGCTCGGGCTTGAGCAAGTCCGAGATGGACTCGTTGTAGATCTGCAGGTACGAGGCGCGCACGAGGAAGCGCAGGCGCGCCGACACGTTGGCCTGGATGTGCAGGAAGATCTGCTCGATGGCGCGCGGGATGATGCCTCTCTCTTCGACGGCGTTGGCGCTCGACGAACTGCTGCCGCTGCTGTTGAAGCCCTCCATGGTGTACGTCTTGCCGGTGCCCGTCTGTCCGTAGGCGAAGATGGTCGCGTTGTAGCCTTCGAGCGAGGACTCGACGACGGCCTTGGCCGTGTTCTCGTACACGGCGCGCTGCGTGCAGTGCTGGTCGTACACGTGGTCGAACGAGAAGACGTGGTGGCCGTAGGCGGCGGACGGCGACGGTGCTGTGAGCGCCATCCCGCTCGGGTCTCCGCCCTCTCCATCGTCTCCGTTGCTGTCGCCGCCACCGCCGTTCGTCGCGAGAGCGCTCAGGTTCTCCGACACCGTCAGCACGTGGCCGGACGGGTCGACGCCGATGACGTTCTGGAACGGATGGTCGCCATGCAGCTCCCTTGGCAGCGGCGGTCGCACGCGGATCACGACTTTGAAGTTGCTCCCGCGCTGGGAATGCGAGTGGCCGTGAGACGGCGACGAGTGCGCGTGGCCGAAGCCCAAGGCCGAACTGGCCGCCGCGCTGCTGCTGTAGCTGAAGGCGCTGCCGCTCGCCGAGGTGGCGGCCGAGAACGTGTCCGACACGTTGGACGACGTCTCGTCGTCGCCGGTGGCTGCGGACGGCGAGGGTCCGCGTGCGTGGAACGCGTTGGAGACCGCGGCGCGCTGTAGATTCGGGTTGACGCCGCTGGAGACGGCAGCACTACCGCCCATGGCGCTGGGAGCCGCCGCCGGGAAGCTGTACGCCTGCTGCTGGTACGGATTCGGCTGGTACGTGTGGAACTGCTGCGGTTGCTGCTGCTGCATCATCATCTGCTGCGAGCCGATGGACGAGCGCCGAGAGGAAGACGTCGAGTGCGGCGACGACCGCGCGCTGCCGGCATTGAAGCTGCCGCCGGCCGCCAAGTTGGACACGTTGACGCTCACGCGCGGTGTGCTGCGACTGGCCGCGGCGACGGTCCGGGGGCTGCGCGTGGTCGTGGGGCCACCGCCGCGTAGACTGGCGCTGAAGTCGCTCGTGCTCTTCATCCGTCCGCGACTGCAATGCCAGCGGGTCAGGCAGCGAGCCGAGCCGAGCGGAACAACCAACGGGGAGGAGCGCACCTTGGCGGCGATTGGCGCCACCGACCGTTGGAAGCTGCGTCGCCGCCTCCTCGGCCCGCCCGGATCCAAAAGCAGTTTCTAGCGAGCACGTCGGACGCGCGTGGCCTTCACCCTCCAGTCTATTTGCTCTCTCGTCTCTCGTCTTCTTACAAATCCAAACAGGCATGCACGTACGTTGGCTGCTTCTCTCCATCCTCTTGATGGTGCCGCCGAGAGACTCAGTGCCCCTTGAGCGACAGCGTGAGCTTGATGTTCATGGCCGCGAGCTCGTTCGCAAGGTAGCGGAACACGTACGGCATGGCCACGGGCTCACACTGGTCGCCGCGCCGGCACTTGACGCAGAACCACTGCGTCTTGGCGCGCGCGGCCATGGCCAGCTCGCCCTGCCCCGCCCCTTCGACGCTCGCGCGCTGCGTCGCGTTCGACAGCAGCGACCCGCAGCCCGTGCACACGGTCGCGATGTGCTTGTCCGAGCAGTTGAGCAGGCGGTCCTGCAGCAGGAAGGCGCAGCCGTGGGCCAGCAGCGAGTCGCGCTCCATCTCGCCGAAGCGGATGCCGCCGCCCTTCTTGCGGCCCTTGACGGGCTGGCGCGTCAGCGAGTTCATCGGGCCGGTCGCGCGCACCTGGCTCTTGTCGCTGACCATGTGGCGCAGGCGCTGGTAGTACACGACGCCGATGTAGATGTCGGCCTGCATGATGGTGCCCGACACGCCAGAGTACAGCGGCTCGCTGCCCATGTAGTTGTACCCGTGCGTCTGCAGCTGCTTGCCGAAGTAGTCGACCACGCGCTCGCGCTCGCTGAACTGGAACGGCGTCGCGTCCATGTACTTGCCCGACAGCGCACCCGTCTTGGCGGCCATCGACTCGATCAGCATGCCGATCGTCATGCGCGACGGGAAGGCGTGCGGGTTGATGATAATGTCCGGCGACATGCCCGACTCGGAGAACGGCATGTCCGCCTGCGGCCACAGGATACTCATCACACCCTTCTGTCCGTGGCGCGACGAGAACTTGTCGCCGATGACCGGGTTACGGCAGAAGCGCAGCTTGATGCTCGCCTTCGTGTGCTCGGACGCCTGCGACGAGCTGCCGATCATGGTGATCTGGTCAATGATGGCCGGCTCGGCCTCCTTGTGCTTCTGGAACCCAGGCGCGCCAGTGGTCTCGTCCACCCAGCCCGCGATCGGGTCGCCGTTCTGCACGACCTGTCCAATGTGCGGGAAGCCGTCGCGGTCCAGCTTGGTCGAGGAGACCTCGCCGGCGCCGTCCTGCTTGAGGTTCGAGAAGTACTTCTTCGAGCTGCCGCCGTTCTTGCTGTCGGGGCCAATGTCCACCTCGATCTGCTTGTACACGGACGCGTGCCCAAAGCCACGCTCGTACGCCGACTTGTTGAGGATCATGGCGTCCTCCATGTCGTAGCCCGTGTAGGAGATCACGGCCACAACGGCGTTCGTGCCGAGCGGGTACTCGTCGAGCTGGTAGTCGCGGAGCCGCGAGTTCTGAACGATCGGGACCTGCGGCGTCTGGATGCGGTACATCTTGTTGTCCGTGCGGTGCACGATCGAGTGCGCCGGCGTGCCCATCGTTTGCTTGGCCATCTGGCACTGGTACATGTTACGCGGCGACTGGTTGTAGTCCGAGAAGGGCGTGAGCGACGCCACAAGCGACAGCATGTTGATCGGCGCCAGCTCCATGTGCGTCGTCGCCGGCCGGACGTCGTCCTTGGTGCACGCAATGTCCATGAACACCTGCTCCATCGGGCCAATGTACTCGACGCGGTCCGTGTCGAGCTGGCGCACCGGACGTGACATGCGCGCTGCGTCCGCAGACAGGTACAGGCCCGGGAACGGGCCACCGATCGTGGGAAGGATCAGCGTCACCTCCAGGTTGGCGACCAGGCCGCACTTCTTGCGCTCCGCCTGCGCGTCCGGGCCCTCGGCTGACTTGAGGTGGCGAAGCACTTGCTGGATGCGCGAGCAGACCTCGGCGGGGGCGCCACCCAGCACCTTGCCGTTCAGCATGATGGGCAGGTACGAGTACGGCACGATGAGCGCGCCGTCGGCGTATCCGGACGTGGGCATCATGCCGAGCGACGACAGGTAACGCGCGAGCGCGAGCTCCTGCTGCAGAAAGTCCTCCGTGCCGTGCGCGGGATACGAAACGAGCTCGCACTCGACGGCGAGATGGTTCAGCAGGCCACACGGCGATCCATCCGGCGTGTGCACCGGGCACAGGAAGCCCCACGAGTCCGGCAGCAGCTTACGCACCGCCGTGGTCTTCATCTCCGTGAAGAACTGGCCACGATGGACCGAGCGGAAGTGCGAGAAGTAGCGGTAGTAGTTCAGCTTCTCCGCCACGATCGTGTAGCCCGCGACCTGGAGCAAGTCGAGACCGCTCGATGAGCGGAGGTTGCCCGTGTTGAGGAAGTAGGTCATGGCGTGACCGATGCTGGGTGTGCGCTCCCACATTTTCCGGAGGAAGACCTGGTCCATGACGAGCCCCTTGCGGCCGCGGGCCGTGGACAGCTCCTTGGTGATGTTGGCGCGGATGGCCGCGAGCATGTCCTGGAGCTTCTCCTTGAGGATCATGAGGTACAGGTGGCCGGGGAGCAGCAGCTCATGGTTCATGACCGAGTCCGAGTTGTCCTCGCGCACCTCTCCCTTGGCGAACGCGTACAGCTTGCGCAGCATGAGACAGAGCAGCTCAACCTTCTGCGCGCGGCCCTTCTCGCCCTTGGGCATGTGCACGAACAGGTACTCGTCCAGCAGCTTGTTGCCGGCCTCCACATTCGTCATCGACTCGTACACGTACGGCATGGCGTGGCGGAAGTGCTTGCCGAGGTACGCGAGCGCCTCGTCGCGCGAGTAGAGCGCGAACTTCTTGGCCTCGCGCAGGATGAGCTCCACACGCGCCGACAGGTACGTGTTGTCGTGGTCGCCGCGCAGCACGCGCTCGTAGATCTCGCGGTCCGAGAGCGGGTACAACGCCTTGAGCAGCAGTCCGACGGGGATCATGAACTCCTGCTTGCGCACGCCGAAGCGCACCGTGGCGTTACCATCCTCCAGATAGTGGAGCGTGACGGTGACCGCCGACTGGTCGCGGCGCACGCACTTCATGAAGACCGCGAGCTCCGTGTAGAGGTCGCCGCGATTCGCAAAGGCGCCACGACGCACAGCCATGATGTGGTGACGACGGGGCATCTGCAGCAGGCGCACGCAGCGCTCGTTGCCGTTACAGATGAAGTAGCCGCCCATTTCGTTGGCTTCCTCGCGGCGCTCGACGAGCTCGGACGGCGAGAGGCCGTGCAGGTGGCAGCGCTTGGAGCGCACCATGATGGGGATCTCGCCCACCACACGCTGGATGCGCTCGACGTTCTGCGAGCCAGCAAACGAGCGCGCGAGCGTCACGACCAGCGGCGCCGTGTACGACACGCCGCGCTGGCGGCACTCGCTGGGCAGCAGCTTCTGCTCACCCGTGACCGAGTTCTCGACCGTGGGGAAGCCCACCTGCGCGCTCTCGACCCAAATGAGCATGTTGTGCTGGTTGGGCAGCTCCACGGGCACGCGCGAGAGGTCGGCGACCGCCAGGTCGAGGCCCTCGGTCAGGAAGTAGTTGAACGAGTCCACGTGCGGCGACACGAGCTTCTGCAGCTTGTGGTTGGTCGCCGCGGGGATCGAGCGCGCCGCTGACGACGGGTTCGTGGCCGGCCACGTCACGACGCCTTCGGGCTCGCCGGCCGCGCGCTTGCTCTTCTTGCTCTTCTTGTCGACGCCCATGATGTCCTGCGTCCGCTCCGAGTCGACACGGTCGGTCCTGCTGCGCTGACGCTGCAACTTTGATGCTCAGAGACCGCGCACGTCCGCACAGAGGTCGCCAGTGGCTTGGCACGCGGTGCAGTCGGCCGCGGGGAGGAGGAGGAGGCTGGAGGAGCGCGGGGGCGGCCCAGGGAGCAGGCGATTGCAGTCGGCTGGCCGCTTGCTGCCACCAAAAATGACGACGCTTCCGAGTGGTTTCCGCTCATAAAAACCTTTGCCAGCCACCCAACGCCGAGGCGCGCGCTGATTGGTCGAAAACAGATCATCAAGTTAGAGGGGTGAGACGGAAAGTCAGGAGTGTTACCGTGGGAGTTCTTCCATTTGATATCACATGGTGTCCCAGTCGTCTTGTCACACTTGATCTTTCTTGCCTTGTGAGCTTGCTCGATGATGGAGACGCGCGCGGCTTACTCGATGGCGAGGAGCGACGACTCGAGCGCGAGGGGCTCGACAACGGCGTCCAGGATCGTGTCCATCGCCCAATGCACGTCGTCGACAGCACCGTCGGGCTTGGAGCCGTCCGGGATGGGCACGCCCCAGTCACAGTCCTGCTCGATGCCGAGGTTGTTGTGGTGCATCTGGATGCGGAACCAGCCATTCTCGCCCCAGTAGGTGCCCCACGAGTTGCGGCCGATCCAGTACTCCGTGCCGCTTTCTTCGTCGTAGCCCCAGCCGGCGACCGAGATCTCATGGTTGATCATCGGGAACATGACGTGCTCCGAGTAGATGCCGCCCGAGTACGCGACGAACTTGTCGGTCGCATGCACGCCGCAGCCGATGGGGCCGCGCTTGTAGATCTCCGCCTTCATACGGTTCGCGCCGCTGACACTGCCGTACTCCGACACGTAGTACTTGGTGAACTTCTTGATGGGCTCGCACACACCAGGCGTGAACGACGAGTTCGATGGCCAGCATCTGATCAGCATTGCGTCGCATATTAGCTCGGATGGGGACGCTTCAATGTAGCAAGAACTACGTACGTCTCGCAGACAGCGAAGGCGTCACACTTGAGGTTCTTCGCCTGGTACGCCTGGCACGTTTGGTCCGGGATGCCGTGGCGACTCGCGTACTCATACACAAGGCCCGGGTTGCCGCCGTTGCAGGACCCGCCACCGTTGCAGTTGATCAGCACTTGGGGGGCCAGCGCAATCTCGGGCCACGAAGCTGAACAAACACCACTAGAGTCAGCATTTCACACGCAACGACGACCGAGGCACACGCTGCTCTCACCGTTTCTCATGATGGAGATGCGGTCCGACAGCGCGCTCGTCGTCCCTTGGGCCCAGCAGCTGCCACAGTACTGCGGGATGTGCTGGTTCTTGTCCCAGGTGATGAAGTTCTTGCCGTTCACATTGCGCCAGTCCCATGCCTTGGGCAAGTCGGCGACATCGATCGTCTCGTGTGGCAACGGAGATTTGATCAGTGGGCCGTTCTTGAAGTGCACCGGCTGACGGCAGCCACCCAAGGAGACGGGTTCTGTCGGCTCCTCCTCTTCGTTCACCGTCGTATCGTCCTCTTCGTGCTCGAGCGCAGCCTCGTCCTCATTGATGGGTTGGTCGTCGACAGCGTCGTCGATAGAGATATTGACGCGCTTCGGCCATCCGTTATCCGCCGGCACACCAAACGCACACTCTCCTTCAATGCCAAGGTTGTTGGATCCACGAAGGAGGCGAATCCAGCCCTCCTCACCCCAGAAGCTGCGCACATGGCATAACGTCAGAGCCCTGTCGTCGGCTTGAGCGCTTCAATAGATGGACTCACCTTCCCCAACTGTTGCGCACGACCCAATAAGGCACACCGTGCTCCTCGCCCCAGCCAGCGACCGAGATGGCATGGTCCACGTTCTTTGCGCCTGTCTTGTCCTCGAAAATGCCACCAGTGTAGGCTTCGAACTCCTTCGTGACTGCCACGCTGCACGCGATCGGGCCGCGAGCGTAGATCTCGGACATCATTTGCTGCTCGCCGAGCGTCGTGCCGAACTCGGATACAGAGTACGAGTCGTACGTGGGCTGCGGGAAGCACCCCTTGTTGGGCATGCAGTTCTCGCACACGTCAATGGGCCGACACAGGTTACCCGTGTCGTGGCCCGTCGCCTCGTACAGCTGACACCCTTCCTCGGGCACGCCGTGCTGGTGGATGTAGCGGTACGCCTCGAGCTGGTCGCCACCGTGGCAGCCCTGGTCCTTCAGGTCGCAGTTAAGGATCACCTGCGGAGACAGTACGACTTCGCGCAGCACGTCCACGGTCGCCTTCCCGTCCGCGCTGCGGCTCTTGGCAATGAGGATCCGGTCCGCCAGCGCCGACGTGGCCGCTGTCATCACGCACACATAACCCTCTCATAAGTCCTCTCTCCGCCGCCCGGAAGTCGCTGTCAGCGCGGCACCGCCACGCACCGAACGACCAGCAGGAGCCGCAGTAGTGCGGGATGTGCTGGTTGCGGCTGATGGTCACGAAGCGCGTGCCGTTGACGCTGCGCCAGTCGAAGTTCTTGGGCAGCGCCGCCGCCTCGAGGTACTCGTGCGGCCGCGGCGACGTCACCAGCTCCGACCGGTCGGCGCTGCGCACGTAGCAGCCGCCCGCGGCCTCCGCCGTCACGACCAGCGCCGCCGCGGCCGCGATCGCCGCCGCCCACTTGGCTCCATACACCTGCATCCTCCCTTCCTTCTCCCGTCCTTTCTCGCCGGTGCTTCCTTTCTCCAAGTGTGAAAAGGGGGAAAGTCTGCTGGAGGGACGCAATTCGCGGCGATCTTCAAGTACCGGTGTGATACCGGTATCTGATTCGTGCCCAACAACTTCAAGTACAGACACCGGTATTTGACACCTACCGGTATCAGACAGTAACCGCCGCAGCAGCTCACATTGATTGATGCGCATCATTCGCATGGGCGTCACTTCGTCCGACCGCCACTTCGCGACTTCGTCCGCGCCGACGGCAGCCACCAGGCGACCGACTACTGCAAGACAAGAGAGCGATGGCTGCGCACGTGCCGGGCGTGAAGCTCCCCAGCGGCGCCGAGATGCCTGCGGTCGGGCTCGGCGTGTACAAGAGCGCGCCGGGCGGGGAGTGCTACGCGGCTGTGCTGGCGGCGCTGCGGCTCGGCTACCGGCACATCGACACGGCCCGGCTGTACGAGAACGAGGCGGACGTGGGCCGCGCCGTCCGCGACTCGGGCATCCCGCGGGAGCAGATCTTCATCACGAGCAAGCTGCGCGAGTTCCACTGGGGGTACGACAAGGCGATCGAGGGTGCGCGCAGCAGCAACGAGCTCATCGGCTGCGGGTACATCGACCTCTTCCTGCTGCACCAGCCGTTCGACCCGGAGCTGCGCGCCGAAACGTGGCGCGCGCTCGAGGACCTCCAGGCCGGGGGCGTGCTGCGCGACATTGGCGTCTCCAACTTCGGCGAGCCGCACCTGGCCAAGCTCGCGCAGACGTGGCGCGTCAAGCCCGCGGTGAACCAGATCGAGCTCCACCCATGGCTCACGCGCGACCCGCTCGTCAAGTACTGCGAGGCGAACGGGATCATCCTGCAGGCATTCTCGCCGTTGGCTCGCGCCAAGCGGCTCGACGACCCGGTGCTGAACGAGATCGCGACGCAAGTGGGTGCCACGCCCGCCCAAGTGCTCATTGCGTGGGACCTGGCCCGAGGCTTCGTCACGCTGCCCAAGTCGGTCAAGGAGGCGAGGATGCAGGAGAACCTGGACGGCGCAAGCGTCAAGCTCAGCGCCGACCAGGTCAAGCGCCTCGACGCGCTCAATGAGAACTTCTTCTCTGGCACAGACCACGTGAGCAACTCGGCCGTTTAGCACGGCGCTGGTAGAGCATGACAAGAGAAGCTAGCGAACCAAGCAGTGGGGTTTTCATTACGGGAGCCCTGCGTTCGTCTTGCCAAGTGCTGTACCCGCTGTCGCCGAGCACTCATAAACTTGACGAGAGGAATACACTTACGACGTTTTCCTGCATGAACTAGAGGTGGTCCTCGCTCGAGGTGAGCAGCGAGTGCGGCAGGTGCCCGGTCTCGTTCACGGCCACCACCTTGAGCGGCCGGTTCTCGCACACGTCGATCCGGGTGACGGAGCAATGGTTGATTTCGAAGTGGCCCCAAGTCCCGACCGGGTCGACGCCCAGAGCGCGACAGAGGAAGAACCGGATCAGGTTGGCGTGGCACACGATCACTCGATAGGACTCTTCCTCGTCGTCACACGTATCAGAGGTCGTCGCGTCCGGCGCGATCAGCACATCGAACGCTTTCTCCATCCTAGCAACGTCTTGGCGATGGACTGCGGCCGAGCTCGAGGCCGCTGCTGCGGTTGCAGCCGCCGCCGCCGCAGAACTAGCACTGGATGCGGGTGTCACGGAGTGGGGAGTCGAGTACGGTTGACCAGGCCAGCCCTCGCGCAGCATCGACGTCGACCGCATCGAACAGCAGCCCAAGTCGCCGCTGATGATCGTCGCGGTCTCCACCGCGCGCTTCATGTCGCTGTGGTATATGGAAATGTCGTCGCGGGAGCGTGCGCGGTTGTACAGCAGCTCGAGGTACTTGCCAGTGAGCGCGGCTTGCTGCTGCCCGATCTGGGACAGCACTTGCTCCGAGTCGGGGACGTGAGGCGCGTGCGCGTTGATGTAGTGCCCGTGACGCACGAGCATGAAGTGCTTGACTCGCGGCGGCGACGAGTACACAAAACTATCGACGGTCGAGCGGAGCACGTCGCTCGGGACCGCCAGATCGCCAGCAATCGCAGGCGGCTGAGGTGTCGGCGCGGCCGCTTCCGTGGTGGTGAGACTATCTACGCTGGTGCTGCGAGTGAGGCCATACCCGCGGATCCCGTTGACCCACTTCTTGTACTCGTTGATCGTCGGCGCCTGGAAAATGAACGACCTCGGAGCTTGGGGAGGCGTGAGCGAGCCATCAGAGCTCGGGAGGCGCCGCAACTGGAACTTGAGCTCGTGTCGCCACGGCTCGTAGACGAGCTCCATCCGGTCGACGTGCACCTCAATCTCGCGGCTGTCGCCTGGAGCTGACTGGAGCACCAGTCCCTCGCTCTTGAGCGCTAGTTCGCACTCAACCTGGTCGACAAGAGCCACGGTTTGATGTTAGAGCGGCTGTCCCATCTCGAGCGCACGTGATCCGTCACGGCCTACCGATCCCACCGCGCGAGTCGTCACGGTGCCACCCTCCTCCAGTTCCTGCTCGACGGATAGCGCGCCTTCCACCTTGACCAGCTCGCTCGTTTTCCGCTTCAGCATGCAGGCAGCCACCTCGAGCTGTCTGCTGTTGCTGCGCTTCCTGTCCCCGGGCGGTGGCACGACGCCCGTCGGCGCCGACGTCGCTCGCAGTTCTGTGTTCTCCCCGTCGGTGTCGCTGACGCCATCAGTGCTCATGCGGTGCTTGTAAGCGTACTCGTCGTCGAGTGCAAAGCGCAGCCTGCGCTTCGGAGAGCCTCGCGACGTCTGCTTGAGCGTGAGTTCCTGCAGCCGACTGGGGACCGAACACATACAAGCGACGCGTGCTCAGAGTCCAGGCGCGCAGGTCCACAACAAGCGAGCGCGGCGCCACGTACGCGACCTCTGTCTTGACGGAGCAGGGCGTATCCTTCTCGTCCGCGGCGCGCGCGGGCGGCGGCGACGCGTGCACCTGCTGCATCGGCAGCGGCATGCACGCAGGAGCCAGTCGCGCGGGGTTCCTCTCTCCTCGAGGGCGGCGCGACGCGAATGACTTGGCGCCGCAGCGCCGCCTGCTGGTCACAGTAAGTGTAACATCCGCAGTGTAAGCAACGCCGGTCGCGACACGCGTGCCGTGCATACGCGCGCCCGTCCATGGCCGGGAAGCATGGTCCTTCCTTCCGTCCGCGCCGGCAGCAGTCCCACCCCGCGCGGAGGAGGACTCCTGGAGGAGCGGCGGCGGCGACGGCGGAACATCCAGGCGCAATATCCAGGTGCCACGTACGGCGAGTCAGGCAGGCGGCGGCGCGCGCGGCGGGCGGTGAAGCGGGCGCCGAGAGCGCGCGGAGGGGCCGAGAGGAGCCGAGACTCGGCGGAGAAGCGGTCAATGCGCCCCTCGTTATCACGTCCTACCTTTGGACGCTGGATGTCGGCAATCAGGCGGGGTACCCCATAGTGAACGCGAGTGAGGGCGGCTTCAAGGGACTTGGGGCTGGCGTCGTGTGTAACCCACGTCGGTGATTGCCAAAGCAGTTCGCCGAGAAAGAGATCCGGAGTGACCCACTAATCGACCAGACTCGGTACCATGAAGGGTTATGATGTAACCCACATGGGAAGCCACTCCGCTGACCACATTTTCCGTTCCGTGGACGTGTGTGCAGCGAAAAGCCGCTTTTTGGTGGGCGGAAAAGCTGGTTGAAGGGCGCCTGCGTCTTCTTCAACTCGGTGCTGCCCATGACTTCCATCGAGTCACTCGCCCTCACCCTCACCATCGACTGGTGCTCATTGGCGGTGCGCACGCCCCTTGCTGCTGCTGCTGCTGCTTGCAGCTCACCGTCCGTCGTCCTGGCATCAAGCCAGCGTCCTGGTTCGGTCCAGCGCGTGGCTCCAGTCCAGTCCGTCGCCTCGCGCTCCGAATCACCCAGTGTGCTTTTCACACGTAACCTCGCCTGCTCTGTCCAAAACCCACAACCCCACGCTGGTTTCCAATCAAAAACCCAGTCGACCACACGATTTGGCGGCAGAAAAGCCGGCAAAAAGCAGGGTGAATGAGTCAAGAAGGAGCCTGCAACGCAGCCCAAATGGCTCCTTCGTGGTCAGCCTCTGCCTCTTGTTCGCCGCTGGCCGGCCGCATGATTCCTGCGCTCACGGTACGCGCGGCAACCTCGCCGACGCCGGCGCTCGGTCGCTCACTCGCGAACAAGATCCGACGAGAAAGGACCGCGGGCGGGAAAGGACGGAGCGAGTGCCTGGAAGCATGGCGGTGCACGAGGACGACAGCGAGCGCGACGACGGCGGCGGCGCCTTCGTGGGCTACAACGAGTGGGCGGCCGCGGCGCTCAAGGTGCAGGTGGCGACGGACTTTGTGTACGAGCTGGGCGGTGGCGGAGAGGACGACCGCGGCGTGTTCGTGGCCGAGGATATCGCGCCGCACACGCAGGTCTTCAGCGTGCCGCTCGAGTCGCTGCTGACGGTGCGCGCGCTGCGGGACTCGCCCGCGCTGCGCGCCGTGCCCTTCTTCCAGCAGCGGACGCCCGAGCGCGAGGACGAGCAGCTGGCGCTCGCGCTGCTCTACGAGCGCTTCGTCGCGCGCGCCGCATCCAAGTGGGCCAACCACATCGAGCTGCTGCCGCGCGCGTACCACAACGTGCTCTTCTTCGGCGACCGCGAGCGCGCGCTGCTCGAGGGCAGCAACCTGTTCTTCATCGCGCAGCAGATGGCGCAAAAAGTCGAGAGCGACTACGCGCGGCTGCGCGAGTCGGTGCTCATGGAGGTCTTCGAGAACCTGCCGGAGGGCGTCAGCTTCGACCTGTTCGACGAGTACTTTTCGCTCGACAACTACAAGTGGGCACTGTCCACCATCTGGAGCCGCTTCGTGTCGCTGCGCGACGTGCCCAGCGACGACGCGCAGCACAAGGCGCAGACGCTCAAGGCCATGGTCCCGGTCTTCGACATGCTCAACCACGACCCGGAGGCCGAAATGGCGCACTTCTTCGACGCCGAGGCGCGCGCGTTCAAGCTCGTGAGCCACCAGCACTGGAACGCTGGGTCGCAGCTCTTCATCAACTACGGTGCGCTGTCCAACCACAAGCTGCTCACGCTCTACGGGTTCGTGCTGGCCGACAATCCGTTTGACGCCATCGACGTCTGGATGCCGATGGACGACGCCACGACGCCCTTGTTCGACGCCAAAGCTGCTCTGCTGCGCGAGAACGGACTCGACCACGAGTCCAACTCGTTCGAGCTCACAGCCGACGAGGTCAACGAGCTGCTGCTAGTTGCCGTACGGATACAGGAGATCGAGTGCGCGAGCGAGGACGAGTTCCAGCGACTGGCCCAACGCGCGCTCGACGGCGAAGTCGTGAGCGTCGAGAACGAACACGCCACACTCACCCGCCTCATCTTCACGCTGGAGAAGATGCTCGAGCAGTTCCCGGGCTCGATCGAGGAGGACGATGCGCTGCTCAAGCGCTGGGAGCAGCAAGAGGAGGCCGGGAAGCTCGACGACAGCGACCCTGCACGGCACGAGCGCATGGCTGTTGCCGTGCGCCGGTCCGACAAGTTTATTCTCGCCGAGAACTGCCGCCTGCTCAAGTGGAAGCTGCTCGACATTCTCCCGAAGCAGTGAGCCCGACCGCGTAGGAGATAGTAGAGGGGGCGTTCTGGCCGCCTCCGCGCTGTTCACAGAAAAGAGTGCTCCAAGCACCAGCACACTATAAACACTGCATGCCGTGACACGAATGAGCTCTGCGTTGCTGTCTATCGCTCATCGCTCCTCCCACAAGGCGCTACCGCCCCTCAGCGGTCGCGTCACGACTCAAAGTGAGGGGGACTTGTAGATCTTGGCGTGCTTGCTGCGCGCGCCGACGACCAGGATCTCACTGCCGTCGGGCGAGAACGTCGCGCGCTTCACCTGCTCCTCGAGCGCGTTCTCGATGACGAAGAACTCCTTGTTGTCGGCCGCCGAGATGAACACCACGTCCTTGTCGCGCACCATCGCGAGCACCTGGCCAGCATCCGGCACGACGGCGTCAGTTCTCCTGCTCCTGCTGCATCGATGGCAGCTGCTACGGCCAGGACCAATCGACTCAGCTCCACACGCACCTTGCCGTCCGGCGAGTAGTCGACGCCCTGGAACGCCCGCTGCTCGCTCGCCGTGAAGGTCGACACCACCTTCGGGTCCTCCTGGACAGTATAGCGGACATTGATGTCCCACAGACGGACCGACGCGTCCTTGGAGATGGTCGCGATGCGGTCGACGAGCTTCGACTCGGAGCCGTTGAACGCCAGGTCCACCACGCCCGTCTACAAACGAGCAGCGCGCAAGTGAGTTCCCGCTGTAACAACACTTCCAGGATGCTTGTAGTGACCGGCGACGTACTCGGTGTCCGTGGAGCGTCATGATCTTGTTGACCTTCTTGAACGTGCCGTTCTTCTCGCGCGAGATCTCAAAGATCTTGACCTCGGGCGTGTAGGCGGCCACGGCGATGTACCGGTTGTCCTTGGAGGCCACGCAGTGGTAGTTGGTCACCTGGTTCGTGTTGACGACCTGCAGCAGGTCGCCGCGCAGGTTCCAGAACTTGACGTCCGTGTCCGCTTCGCCTGCGCACGTCACGATCGTCGCCCACTGCAGCAACAACAAGTTGCGTTCTCTCATGAGCACCAAGGTCTCCACAGTACTAGCACTAGGAATCGGTGCCGTACCTGGCCAATGTCGTTCATGATGATCGAGTGCACGTCCGCCTTGTGGGCGACCGGGAACTCTGCGGCCAGCTCGGGCTTGACCTTCAGCTTGTCTGCTCGGCACAATCACCTTCAGTCAGACACAAGAACGCATGCTGCACCGCCGAAGGCTTGGGACGTACGATACAGCTTGACCATGCCGCCCTCCGTCGCCACGACCTGTGGCATCACCAACCGGATTGCGTCAAGCAGAGCCCAACCGCCTTCATCCGTGCTCAAGCGCGCGACTTACCAGCATGCGCCCGTCCGAGCTGAACGTCATAGCCGTCACGTGGTCGTACTCAATGTTGATCTGGTGCGTGCGCGCGTTCTTGTCGCCCAACGACTCGCGCAGGTGCAGGCGGATGGTGCGGTCCGTGCTGGCGGTGGCGATGAAGCGGCCGTTGGGGCTGTAGGCCGCGGCCGTGAGCGCGAACTTGTGGCCCTTGAGCGCATGCAGGAAGCTCGCGTGCTCCTTGCTCGGGTCGTCGCTCTCCTGCGCCTGCTTCTTGCGCTTGAGCTCGGCCGTGATGTCCACCTTCTTGGGCTTGCTCTTGCTCTTCTTGGCCGCGAGCTGCTCCCGCGCCAGCGCCTCCTTGCGCGCCTGCAGCTCGGCCGCCTCGGCCTTCTTGCGCGCCGCCTCAATCTGCTGCCAGTACACGTACACCGCGCCCGCCAGGCCCAGCGCGAGCGCCAGCAGCCACGTCAAGCCCTCCATTTCCGACTCTCGGGATCCCGCTTCCGAACTGCGACACAAGATACGCGCGCGATGACAGGTTGAAACCGGTTTTCTACCGGTTTGGAGTGTGTGAATAAGAGCGTGACACGTATCGTATGAATTGCCGTGCTCTTGGGTCGGTTTGTTGGCAATTGTGGCGATTGGTGAGGTTGCTGCCGCTGGCTTCAACGGCCAGCATGTGCTTGTTGAACAACGCACATACAAGGAGCATGCCGCCTCCAAGTGAGCTCCGATGGCGTTGCACTTCCCTTCCAGACGGAGGCAGCGGCTTGCACTTGGCGAGGGCGGCGGGAACCCGTTCACGTCAACAGAAACCGCGAAGCAGGAGCCGGCTCCTCTCTGCTCGCCAAGTGTCAAGCCAGGGACCTCTGAAAGCCTTTTACAACAACATGTATAATTGAATTGATAATACAATTTCATGGTTTATACCTCTCAAAAGACTGCATATTATAATATATATGATAGTTTAGTATATGATACCATTGCAAAAACAGTTCAAGGAGGCGAGTCTCGAAGTGCGCACGGCCACCTTGCTGCCATTCTGGGACTCGCATCCGATCCAGCAGCCTCCCTCGCCTCGTCGTCTCCGCAGCCGCCACCAATGGAGCTGAACCAGGTCGTGGGCATCATCACGGGCGGCGCCGCGGGCTTCGGCCGCGCGTTCGCGGAGAAGGTGCTGTCGAACGGCGGCAAGGTGATGATCACGGATGTGAACGTGCACGGGCTGCAGCTGACGGGCAAGGCGCTGGAGAGCAAGTACGGCCACAAGAACGTGTGCTGGATGCGGCAGGACGTGACGGAGCGCGAGAGCTTCGCGCGCGTGTTCGACTACGCGTCCAAGTTCTTCGCGCAGCCCGTCAACCTGCTGGTCAACAACGCGGGCATCGCGGGCGACTTGTCCTTCTACGACGGGCTCTCGACCAACTGGGAGAGCGTCGTCGAGATCGACCTGACGGCGCTCATCCGCGGCACGCAGTACGCCATCGTGCAGTTCCAGAAGACGCTCAACGGCCGCGAGGGCGTGATCGTCAACATCGCCAGCATGGCCGGGCTCAACTCGACGCCCTTCTCGCCCGAGTACGCGGCCGCCAAGTCGGGCGTCGTGGGCTTCACGCGCTCGCTGCTCGAGCTCAAGCAGCGCTTCAACATTCGCTCGTTCGCCATGTGCCCGGGCTTCGCCGACACCAACATGGGCCGCGACGCCGTGGACCAGATCCCCAAGTACACGGACGCCATGGGCGGGCTCATGCCCATCGACACGGTCGCCGAGGCCTTCGCCGAGGGCCTGCGCGAGCCCGACAACTGCGGCCGCGTCCAGCGCATCATGAAGACCAAGCGCGCCTACTACCGCTTCCCGGGCGACAAGCTGCTCTTCCCCGACTCGAAGCTCTGAGCGGAGCGGACAGCGACCAGCAGACCCGCGTCCGAGGCTTCGTAGGCCACAGCGTAGCGAGGTGAGAGCCTGAGAGGCCCAAGAAATGCATGGAGGCGCTCGGGAAGCGCGTGGAAATACATGGTGCAAGTGCAAGGTGGCGTGCGTCCATCCCAAGCGACCAAGGTTAAACCAGACGACTAGATACCTGTCTTCCGCATACATTTCGTTATTTGAATATGCAGGTTGCTGACTCTGACGTTTCTAAAAACCTTTATCACCACATAATATCGATGATTTGCTATCATCGACTACTGTCGATCTGGCGTCCGCTTGAAGTCGCCGCGTTCGACGTCATCGCTTTTCCAGGATTCACTTGAAGTTTGTATGTCACGCAGCTCCTCCCCCTTCCTTTTCACCTGTCAAACAAAGCAACACACACGCATCGCATTCCTCTCCGCACCGCTGGCGACCACTTCTCCATTCGCGAGCCTTCGATCCCCCAGCGAGTCCCGCAGCTCCCTTCGCATCCAACCGACAGACGATGGAGCTGAACCAGGTCGTGGGCATCGTGACGGGCGGCGCCGCGGGCTTCGGGCGTGCGTTCGCGGCCAAGATCCTGGCGGCGGGCGGCCGCGTGCTCATCACGGACGTGGACGCGCGCACGCTGGAGCGCACGGCGGGCGAGCTGGCCGCGGCCCACGACGCCCGCCAGCGCGTGTGCTTCATGCGCCAGGACGTGACGGACCGCGAGAGCTTCGCGCGCGCGTTCGCGTACGCGACCGAGTTCTTCGGCGTGCCCGTCAACGTGCTGGTGAACAACGCGGGCATCGGCGGCGACGCGAGCTTCTACAACGACGAGCTGTCGAGCAACTGGGAGAAGGTCGTGGACATCGATCTGACGGCCGTCGTGCGCGGCACGCAGTTCGCGCTGCAGTACATGAAGAAGGCGCTGAACGGCCGCGAGGGCGTCATCGTCAACCTCGCGAGCCTCGCGGGGCTCAACCCGACGCCCTTCTCGCCAGAGTACGGCGCCGCCAAGGCGGGCGTCGTCGGGCTCACGCGCTCGCTGCTCGAGACCAAGAAGACCCACAATGTGCGCGCCTTCGCGCTCTGCCCGGCCTTCGCCGACACGGCAATGGGCCGCATCGCCGCCGAGGGCATCCCGGACTACATCGAGCAGACCGGTGGGCTCATGCCCGTCGAGTGCGTCACGGACGCCTTCGAGGCCGCGCTGCGCGAGCCCGACAACTGCGGCCGCATCCTGCGCGTGCTCAAGACCAAGGCCAGCTACTACCGCTTCCCGGGCGACAAGCTGCTCTTCCCCAACTCGAAGCTCTGAGCCGGAGCGCACTGCATGCCGGGCTGCATGCGCCAGCGGACTGGCAACGAACTCAATGGCAACCACTGTGCGTCCTCCACCCGTCTCATCGATATGAAAGCCAACCACCTCTGTTCATGTTACCGCCGGCCGCCCGCCGTCCGCTCGCCTGCTCGCCACGCGCGGCCGTCCTCGCACTCACCGCCGCCCTGCCGTCCGCCCTGCCGTCGTCTCCTCTCTATTAGAAATCCGCGAACGGGTCGCGGCCGTTGTAGACGGGCACGATGGCGTCCTCCATCGAGTCCGGGTACGGGTCGAAGTTGCTCGTGTCGTTGGCCGTGCCGACGCGCGGGATGATGGGCGCGGCGCCCTTGCGCGCGAGCAAGTCCTCCCAGCTGACGCCCGCGAAGAACTTGTGCTTCTTGATGTCCTCGACGCCGTTCTTGAGGCAGCCGTAGCGCTTCGTCAGGTCGGCCGTGAGCAGCCGCTTGATCAGCCCCTTGGCGTTGCGGTCGAAGAAGCGCGGGAAGTTGAGCTTGCCCGACAGAATCTGCTGGTAGATGCCCATCGGGTCGTCGTCGCAGAACGGCGGCTGCCCCGCGAGCATCTCGTAGAGCAGGATGCCGAGCGTCCACCAGTCGACGCCCTTGCCGTGCCCCTTGTTCAGCAGCACCTCGGGCGCGATGTACTCGGGCGTACCGCACAGCGTGTACGTCTTGAAGGCCACGCGCTTGGCGAAGCCAAAGTCCGTGATCTTGATGTACCCCTCCGAGTCCAGCAGCAGGTTCTCGGGCTTGAGGTCCCGGTAGATAAAGTCCTGCGCGTGCAGGTACTCGAAGATGGACACCACCTGCGCCGCGTAGAACTTGGCCGCGTTGTTGTCGAACCGCCCGGCGCGGCGCAGGTGCGTGAAGAACTCGCCGCCGATCACGTACTCGAGCACCATGTACAAGTACTTGGTGTCCTGGAACGTGCCCGCCAGGTTCACGATGAACGGGTGGTCCAGGCACAGCAGGATGGACTTCTCCGACAGCATGTGCTCCACCTGGATGCATGAACAGAGCGGTGAGAGTCCTGCTTCCCAGCGACGCGCAGGCCGCTCGGCGCTACCTGCTGCAGGCGGATGATCTCAGCCTTCTTGAGGATCTTGATCGCCCAGTACGTGTTGGTGGCCTGCCGCGCCATGGAGCGAGCCCGTTAGCATCCCCCCTCCATCTACAAGACGGCCACAGTGAGAACGCGCGCACCTTGTGCGTGGAGAAGCGCACGCGGCCGAACGAGCCCGTGCCGAGCGTCACGCCCATGTCGAACTGCGAGCCGTCGAGCGGCGCCGTGAACTTGTTGCCGGTGCGCACCGCCGCGGCCGCCGCTGGAGCTGGAGCCGCCATCTCGACCGCGTCCGTGTGTGGAGTCTACGCCTGCTGCGTCTGCTGCGTCCGCCGGCCGTGCGCTCCCGTGGTGGCCGCTTCTGGCCCGCGGTCGCTGTCTGCCTGTCGCTCGCTCGGTCGCCGCCTGCACTTGCCTGCGGTCGCTCGCGCGCTGCTGCCGGCGTCTGTTACCGATAAAAGCTCGAGTAGCGAGCCGAGGCGTCGGCGTCTGCGGGCACCCGGCCGCTGGCTGTGCGCAGTCGTTTCGCCCCCGGCCGTGCGCTGCCCTCACTCCCCCCCCCCGTGTTGTCGCCTGGACCCGATCCGCTCACCCGCCGCCGCGCCAGAAATAACGCGCGTCCTCGGCGGTCGCCTTGGCGGTCGCCTTGGCAGTCGCTCGTCCGGGACGTCCGCGCTATTTATACGGCCGCCGCGCGGGGTTTCGCCGCGTGCAGGCAGGCGCCTCTGGACCCGTTCTATTCCTGGCCGTCGGGGCCGATCGATCGCGCGAGGACAGGCAGGCTGGGAATAGAAGGAAGCGGCAGCACGAGCGCGGGAAACGTGGAAGATCGGGCCAGCGGCCGACAGCGACGGCCGCGCCGGAAATACGCCGCTTCTCCTGCCTCTTCCGCCGCCACAGCCGCGGGTCAAGGGTTGAGCGCCTCGCAACAGGTCAAGAGCGACTCTTTCCGTGATTCCCGGCCCATTTGCCGCACGAGCGCGCAGGCTTCGACGCCGCCGCCCCAGCATCTTCAGACCAGGAGCAGCGACGCTTCAGAGCGAAAGATTGGCCTCGCGGAACCCAGGTGACGATGTACCGCTGGAGTGGTACCGAATCAAAAAACCGCTATTACCGTTGTTGATTGGCGTAAAATAGGAGATGCACCACCAATCAAAACGCGTTTAAAAAATTCCTTTTCAGCCAATCATGCCCCAACAGTGCCACTGTGCCTCTTGACGTTCAGCAAATGAAACTGCTCAAGACTCTTACGCCGGTGAAATTGACCGCATTGACCTCGCCACGAGACTGCTTGCGCGTCGTTTCCACACAAGACTTCTTGATCGTCGTCGGCACCGATTCGTTGCCGTCTTCGTCGAAGTCGCGTCTCAAGGCACTGGTTTTTTTCCGGCTATGACATGGTCCTCCGACGAAAGCGTAATCCACGAGCTAAGCTCACGCAGGCCGTTGTCTCCAACGAAACAGCTTCATTGCTACACGATTATCCAATTGCAAATGCTTCGTGCAGAAGACGATTCGAGAGCACTGACGTCAGGTCTTCAGCATGGACACTACATTTACAATGATGGAGGTGAAGGAGGAGCACCATCGTCGGCAACGCGAGTACAAGCGCAAAATTCGCGCAAAGCACAAAGTGAACGTACTCGCGTCGCCGTTTGGTCGTCCTATGGCAGGCCTTGAGCGACAGATTGGACTTCACCACAATGGACGCGGAAACATGAGGAGTATATCAGTCTGTGCAGCATATCGTTTCAGACAGCGAGGGCTTCATTCTCGGTTCAGGCAACGGCGTATTTGCGTGCGTCACGTTACGAGAGAGGGGTATTGTAACACTGCGAGGGGAAGATTGTGTCTGCAAAGCTAAGTGATCCTGAGTACGCGAATCAAGTTGACTCGAGGGTACTTCAAAGACTCTTGATTGCTGGCAAGGGTATCGCAAGCTTTGTTAACCAAGTCAAAGGTTACAAATACAAACCCAGGACGCTACAAGAACCGCGAGAATGTCAATCATGGGAAAGTGATTTGCAAGCTGATCACAAAGATTGAGAAGTAGATACGAGGCTAATAACTAAAACCTAAGATCTGCAAGGATGACAATGGTAGTAAAAAAACACAAACAAATTGAAAAGGGCGGACCTAAACAGCGGGAAATGCTCACATCTTTATGCAGAGAGTTCCGTCTAAATTCTCAATCGAAGATTGCCAATATGATATAGAGTGTGATGAGGCTTCTAGACTCTTTAAACCCTTGCATTTCGCGCACATTTCCGGCTACCAATCGCAATCGGCATATTGCAACCGCTGCTGTCAATCTCTTTTAGTAGCCTTATTCATGTCGCTTAGGGCTCATCCTTTACGTGCATTCTCATGACGCTGGTTGATTTTTCACTTTGGTCACCAGCATTATTACAAAAATCTATTCGCACGTGTTTGAATTGCTCACAGTCGCGCCGTTCGCCACGGCCGCCGTTCTCCTACATTGGTACATCCGTGGTTTTTTTATCGTTGCGGTTGTCTATTTATTCCACCACGTGTATCTTCTTGTAGATATCTCTTACCGGCTTGGCGTTCAGCAGGCCTTAAAGTGCTCCAGTTGCACCAGCTTTGTTTTTGTGTCATGTACAGCTGTTGGAACTCGACGAGAGTTCGCGACGACTGGTGGCAGAGGTCACTTCGCCGGGCGGTTGCGGGCGGTGGTAGGAGTCTCCCGAGCCGCCACCTGGACCATGTCCCAGCTGCATGTGGAGGTAAAGCGTCGATTGCAGGCGCGGACAATGCATTCCGTCTCTTTTCCAACAATTCGAGCTCGAGTGCCTGTGGTTCAACAACAGCCGCACCTTGACCGCAACATTGAGTCGCAGCAGAACCTCGCTCACACCGAACATTGTCATCGGTGCTTGTCTCCTGCAGTTTCTGCAGTTCGGTCTGTTCTTATTGGTCGATATGGTGCACGGTTGCAATAGTTGATTGGCGAATATCAGGTTCAGCGCTCCAATAAAAATCCTCAAAATATTCAATTTCAACCAATGGCACACCGCTATTTCTCCTTCCTCGCGCCTTTGCGCCTCCCCATTGAAACGCGCGAGCGCCATCATCACAAGGGGAGAAGGCTCCCGACTCGACTCCGGACGACCGCAGGGCACCAAGCAGGCCGCTCCCCGCGCCACTCCCAGCCGCGATCGGCGCGCGAGACATGGCGCAACGTGTGGGGCACGTCCGCGCTCTCCTCGCGCTGCTTTTCGCGCTCGTAGCGGTCGTTTCCGGCCCGGCAACGGCCGAAGAGGCCGCCGCCGTCGCCGATAGCGAAGGTGCCATGGCGGCGCTGGCGCGCGAGCTCAAGGACGAAGAGGGCGCGTTCGCGACCATCCTGTACGACCACGGCGAGGACAGCGAAGCGCTGCTGCTGGCCACGCGCGTGCTCATGCGCTCGCTCCGCGACTCGCGCACGCGCTTCCGGCGCATCGTGATCGCTCCCCAGGACGGGCTGTCCCCGCGCAGCGAGGCGCAGCTGCGGCAGGACGACCCGCGGATCGAGATCGTGCGCGCCAAAATCCCCAACGTGTTCCGCCACGCGAGCCTGACGGACCACCGCACGCAGCTTCTGCACATGCGCAACAAGCTCGTCATCTGGGACGACCCGACGCTGGCGGCGCTCAAGCGCGTCGTGTACCTGGACGCGGAGAACCTCGTGCTGCGCAACCTGGACGAGATCTTCGCCTGCCGCCAGTTCTGCGCCGTCGACAACGGCCAGTCGGTCGTCTACGCCAACAGCCTGCTCGTCATCTCGCCCGACTCGCTCGCCGCGCGCAGCTTGTACTCGGACGCGATCGACACGTTCATGATCACGGGCCGCGAGTACAACTACGTGGGCATCACGCAGGGCTTCCTGCCCGGGCTCTTCGAGGCCTTCGAGGAGAGCCCGATGTTCTTCCTCGACGATGACGAAGGCGTCGATGAGGACAGCAAGGACGCCGTGGTCCACCGCCTGCCCTTCTACTACAGCATCAACCACATGGTCTTCTACGAGCGCATGAACTGGGACCTGTACCGCTGCAAGGACAAGAACTCGTCGCCCGACGCGATCCCCGGCCCGCTGCTCAGCTACAAGTACAGCGGCGAGACCGTCAAGCCGTGGTTCTGGCTGCCCTACGTCTACTTCCAGGTCTTCTGGCACTGGCAGCGCGTGCGCGAGACGCTCCTGGAGGACCACATGACGTTCTTCATCACCAAATTCGTCAGCCTCACGGTCATCTTTGCCTTCGCCTGGTCGGCCTACACCATCCTGTGCCTCAAGCTGCACACGGAGCCCTCGGGTCGCCCTCGCCGGCTGTCGAGCTGGGGCCTCCCGCAGCCAGGCAACGCGCAGCCGCTGTCGATGGACGTGTTCAACTCGCGCGTCGTTCGCCGCGCGTGCCAGATCTCGTGCAGTGTGCTCTACGCGGTGGCGTCCACGCCGCTCGTCTCGAGCGTCGCGCTCGTGCTGCTGTCGACGTGGGTCAGCGTCTTCTCGGTCCCGGGCACCATGCACCCGAGCTACGCCGGCAAGCTGTGGCTGTACCTGAACGATCTGCTCTTTGTGACCGTGCTGCTCGTGTTCGCGCTCGCGCACACGTTCCGCACGGCCCAATGGACCAAGGACAATGTGCCGTCGAGTGCCGTGCTGCTGCTGGACGCGCTGTGGCGGTGCACGAAGCGCCTGCCGATCCTGGTTGGCGCGCAGTTGGTGTTCCTCTACTTCATCGGACGGACCGATCTGTTCATGAACCCGGTGCTCCGCCCCGTTGTGACCTTCGGGCTCTTCGCGATCGTGCTGCTGGTCGAGATGCGCATCCTGATGCTCGAGATGCTGCGGTTATCCATTCAATAGACGCAGGAGAGATGCGCGGACAGCGACGGCTTCTCGCCGCACTTGGGCTCAAGATTGATGAACGTTGGGCGGCCGCAGGTGTGTATGACCCGCCGAAATACACGCAGCGTTGCTCTCTCCTCACCTTCCCGTCTTGGCGTCCGCATGCATCCATCGTCCAGAGTCGCACTCGTCTCAAGGAAGCCCCTCGCGTGTCCACTTCGTAGCATGTGCCGTCACCTCTGCTCGCCCAGCGCATGCCCACGGTCTGGTGAAGCGACCCGCATCGACATGGAGAAAATCCAGCTTCCATCCTCGGCGGCCGAGGTCGGAAAGTGTCGATGCGGCGCTCATGATCGTGGTCTCGGCAGCACTTTCGCATCGGCGTCTTTCCCTCCGAATCGACCGATCGAATGCAGTGGTGCGATGCGTCAGGACCGGCGGCGTGGCGGCCGCCGGCGATCGTTGCCGAGTCGCCGTCGAGTCTTGGAGGTGAACTGCTGCCGCTCCTCCCGACCGAAGGAGACCTGAACGTGCTCCTCGACGCCGTGGAGAGCGTGGGGGCAATCCCCTTGGATGATCGAGCCCCCTTCACCTTCCCGCCCTTGACGCCGAAGCAATACTCGGCCGGTCCAGTCGCGCCGAGTTTCCAACCGCAGTCGATGAGATGGGGCAGCTCGCAGTTAGCAGCCGCGAGTGTCTTCAGCTCGACACCCGTCTTCGAGGCTCCGAGCGCAAGACACTATGAGATCAGGGAGCGCACGCGCGAGCTTCCAGCACCGCGGAAGGCTCGCCGAAGCTCCCAGTGCCAGGCTCCCGACTGCTTCAAGACTGCCTGGTTGAAGGGGCGGTGCGCGCAGCATGGCGGCGGTGTGTGCTGTGCTGTCGAGGGCTCCACACGTGCAGATCAGTCACACTCCAACTGCAAGATCCGCCGCGATGGCACCCGCTGCAGCGTCCATGACTGCAGCAAGACCAGTCAGGACGGGGACCGTTGCCGTCGACATGGCCGTGGCAAGCTGTGTGGATTCCCGGGATGCACCAAGGCGGCTCAGTGGGAGGACAGCTGCTTCGTGCACGTTGGCGCACGCGTCTGCTTGTCCTTCGGCTGTGCGCAACGTGCGGTCGAGTGCAGCAGCCTGTGCGCCGTCCATTGCAAGACGACATTCCAGTGAGGCGAAGACGCTGCCAAGAGTGAGGCAGGACAACTTGGAGTGCAGACAGCATACTGCGACGGACCAAACGAGGCGGCAAGGTTGGCCAAATCTGCAATGAGAGCGGCTGTAAGTTTTGAGCAGTGCATGCAGCAAAGGCAAACGCAATCGGCTTCCGTCAAGTTGGAGTCACTCGCGTCCTTGTAGGATACCGCACACGAGACGAGGACAGCGATTCATCGGCATTGTTCAGCGTCCTGAACGGCGGTGCATTGTCTACTTGACCCTCTCCACGCCCGCTTTGTGCTTCAATGTGGTTCAAGATGTCCACGCGAAAGCTGCCCCATGGTTGGCGCATACAGTGTCAACCACTGAACGCCCAGGGATCGCTCCGATCGTCGCCCGAAGTCATCACTTCATGCAAACACTGTGCACTCATGTGCTCCGGCCACCAGAAGACCCCCTCGCTGAATGGTGGCAGCTAGAGCTTGCAAGATCTTGCATCGCATGCTATGATCGAAGAACTTCACACAGAGTCTTTTCAATCCAACAGCCCGACAGGGCAGTCGACGTACTCTGTTGGTTGCTGCATTGGACATCTACCTGCTTCTAGCGGCAGACGTCGGCGGAGAACGGCTGGTCTGCCTCCCTCACCGTGAGTTCAATGGCGCGGTAGGTCATTAGCGCAGCGCCGAGCAGAATAGACACCCCGATGCAGAGCACGATGAGCGACTGGCGGCCCGTACGGCGCACGTAGCCGAGGATTACGACCTGGGAGAAGGCCGTCACGGTGGTGGCGATCGCGAACAGCAGCATGGCCCAGTCCCACGTGACCATGTTGAACATGATGTACTTGAGCAGCGAGGCCGCCGACGAGTAGAACAGCAGGATCGCCGAAGTGGAGGCCACGACTTCGGGGATGATGCCGAGCTCGAGCATCAGCGGGGTCCCCACGATGGCGCCGCCGATGCCGAACAGCCCGGCGATCAACCCCGCGGCGGCGCAGCCCAATGGGAATCGCACGGCCAGCTTCCCAGTCCACTTGACGTCACCATCGACGTATGGGTACCCGACCTCCTGCTTCAGCTCGTGCTCGCGATACAGCGTGTGGGAGGTGAAGGCAGTGAACCCGGCCACCCACGGGATCTCGATCAGCAGCACGACCCAGAAGACCACGCCGCCGCACTCGACCAGTTTGCCGACGACCGTCGCGATCACCAAGCCGAGGTAGCACACCACCACCGAGAGGTGCCGCTTGAGCGACAAGTGGCGCTCGCTGGCTAGGATTGTCTCGAGCCTATCGTTGACGCCCTCGACGCCATTGATGATGTCGTCGTCAGCGCTGCGGTAGTCGTCGCGAGGCAAGCAGATCTGGAGCGGCGAGTCAGCTGGCACTGCGCTGCCGTTGCTGTTGCTGAAGGAGTTGGGTGACGAGGACTTGGTCGCTTTCACATCGGCGCTGTTGGCGCCACTGCTGATGGTGTCGCTGGGCAGCAGCGCGTTTTGTGCCGCCGTCTCGCGGCGATGCAGCTTGATCGCCTTCTGGACGGTGCGGCCGCCAGTGAGCGCGAGGACCACGACGAACAGAAGGGAAATGAGGTACGACGGCAGCAGGTTGGTGAGGACAGCGCCGATGATGGCGCCGCCCATGACGACGGGGACGATGAGCGCCGTCAAGTTCGAGTCGATGAGAGGTCGGTCGGCGATCGGGTGTCGCTTCCGCAGGTTGAACCAGTTGCTGGCGACGGCGCAGCCGAGCACGGCAAACGACGAGATGGGCGACGCGCGCTTGATGTCGAAGCCCATGATGAGCACGAGCGACGGCACGAGGAAGGAGCCGCCGCCCATGCCGCCGGCGGATGCGATCACCAGCGCGAGGGTCATGAACACCAGCCCCACGATGTCGGTGCTGGTCATGTCCGCGATGCCGCGGTCGCTCGCAGGTTTGGCTGCCTCACTCGCGCCACTGACATCGTCACCGTCCGCCCGGATGGAGCAGACGCACAGCAGCAGGACCAAGAGACTGAGGCTCACGACGGACGCGCGCATGGTGTCGCGTTCGGGAATGAGAGCGCGAGTGGAGACACTTCAAGACGAGCTCAAGCAGGACGCCGGTTGGGTGGGAGCGAGCTCCGGAGCGAAGCGACTCCATTGGACCCGGAAACGCGCGCCACTCGCTCGTCTGGTGTCATGGAGCGTCAGCCAGGGGATGGGACGCGCAATGGGGTCGGTTCCCGAGGTGGAAGTCCTGGTTGCAGGCGCCAGATCTTTGCGAGGCACGGAGCCAATCGTGTTCGAACATGGCGTCGACGCGAAGGTTTGAGAATGGCTGCATTTCGCTCACTTGACAGTGCGAGGTGGCGTTTACCAACAATGCAGTCGGTCGGATTCTAAACATTCCAACTTCTCAATACTCAATACAATGCATGCCAAAATGTGCTGGCGTGGTGCACACTATGAAAACATTGTGGACTCCGCCATTTCGACACCAAGCGAGACGCTCGACTCGTCGGCTGCAGTGATGGCGGCGCGGTTCAAGGCCCCGCGATGGTGCGTGCGCGCCGGTAGAGGCCCTCGCCGCTGCATGGGTGTGTCCTCCTCGTCGTGCTGTACCCGGTACTGACCACTCCGCCTCGCTGACGCGCTCGCAGGGCGGCGACACCGGCGCGCGCGAACCGGTTCGCCGCGCTGCGCGTGCTCAAGGGCGGCGAGACAGTGGACGAGCTGCGCGTGGGGCGGCAGGCGTGCTATGTGCTGGGCCGCAACGAGGACGTGTGCGACTTTGGCATGCAGCACCCGTCCATCTCGCGCCAGCACGCGGCCGTGGTGCACGACAAGCAGGGACTGGTGAACGTCCTGGACCTGGGCTCCGCGCAGGGCACGTTCGTGAACGGCAAGGAGATCAAGCCGAACGAGCCGCACGTGCTCAACGGTACGCCATGGCGTTGCAGCGTCCAGGCGCTGGCGTTCATGTGGACTAACGGACGCTCACGGCGCTGGTGGTAGATGGTGACCGCGTCACATTTGGCGCGAGCACGCGGACGTATGTGTTCGAGCTCCGGGCGGAGAAGGAGGGCAACAAGCCGTCGACCGGCGCGGCTAGTGACGCGGAACTCATGGAGCAGTTGCCGGTGAGCTTTGGAGGGAGTCAAGGCCGCGCGCGCGGGGTGGAGAAGCAGCGAGGGACAGAGGGAGCCGAAACCAAGGAGAGCGTCGCCGACGCTCGCAAGAAGGTCGGTTCGCTAGAATTTCTGATGTGTTGTGGGCATCACGCTAAGCTGATCCATGCAATGTTTCACCTGGCAGCGCGCTGCGGAGATTGCGGCGCTGACAGCACAGATGATGGTCGCCCCGGCGCAAATTAGCCACAAACCGTTAAGCGGAGGCCAAGAGTACGACGACTCCAGTGAGCCCGGCCGCCGTGATGATGAAGTCGTGGAGGATGACGAGCAGCCCGGCAGCGAGGACGATGATGACGACGACAGTGCCCAGGACAACGATGTGGCCCGGCGGTACAACCTCCCGATGTCCCACGAAGTCGCGCTCGTCAGTCACAACAAAGCCGTCGCATGCATCGCCGTGGACGCGCCAGGCTCCCGTGTCGCCACCGGGTCGATGGACTACCGGGTGAAGCTGTGGGACTTCGCCGGCATGGCGCGCCACGTGCGTCCGTTCCGCGAGGTGGAAGTGGACGAGGGCCACCCGCTCGTTGCCGTCAGCTACAGTCCGTCCGGCGACCGGTTGCTCGCCGCGACGGGGGCGTCGCACGCCAAGGTGCTGTCTCGCGAAGGCGTGGTGGAGCTCCAGTTCGCCACGGGCGACATGTACGTGGTGGACATGGCGCACACGAACGGCCACACGCACACGGTGACGGGCGGCATGTGGCACCCGCAGCGCCGTGACGAGATGATCACGAGCTCGCTGGACGGCACCGTGCGGGTCTGGAACCTGCAGGGCAAGCGGTCGTTCGACAAGCTCATCAATGAGACGGTGCTCAAGTTCAAGAGCAAGAAGGGCAAGCGCGGCGCCGTGACGGCTTGCCGCTACAACCTCGACGGCTCGCTGGTTGCTGGCGGCACGATGGACGGCCAGCTGCAGCTCGTTGATCCTCGGCGTGCCTACGCTGGGCCTTCGTTGACGATCCGCGACGCGCACGCGGACGGCGGTGGCGACGTGGGCATCTCCAGCATCAAGTTCTCGCCGGACGGCAAGCTGTTCGCATCGCGCTCATGCGCGGACGACACGATCAAGATCTGGGACGTCCGCAAAGCGCGCGAGTGCGTCAAAGCATTCTCGAACGTCGAGGGCGTGTTCGGCACGAGCAACCTGGCGTTCAACGTCGCCGGGACGAGCATCGCTGCTGGCACGTGTGTGCGCAAGGGCAAGGGTCTGTCGGGCCGTGTGTTGTTCCTGGACGTGCACTCGCCCGGGCTGGTCGACCCGATCGCGAGCGTGGACATGCAGGAAGACGAGAGCGCCGTGTGCGTCGAGTGGCACACGGGCATCAACCAGGTGTTCGTTGGCAGCTCGACCGGTGCGTGCCGCGTGCTGTACGACCCGCAGCTGAGCCGCAAGGGCGTGATGCTGAGCGCGACCAAGAAGCTCAAGGTGGCGGCCGACTTCGCCGCGCGCATCGACTCGGCCGGCGACGTGCACAACCCGCACGCGCTGCCCATGTTCCGCGACGAGGTGTCCCGCAAGCGCAAGCTGTCCAAGGTCCGCGCGGACCCGAAGCTGTCCAAGGCGCCGGAGAAGCCGCTGACGGGGCCTGGCGTGGGCGGCAAGATCAGCGGCAGCGCCACCTTCACGCAGTACTTCATGAGCAGCCACGTCAAGAAGAGCTCGTTCCGGGAGGAGGACCCGCGCGAGGCCATCCTCAAGTTCGCCAAGACGGCCGAGGCGGCGCCGCAGTTCGCGGGCGCGGCCTACGCCGGCTCGCAGCCCGTCGGCAAGCTCGACCCGCGCTACGCGCTCGCCACGCGCACCGTTGAGGAGGAGCAGCTCGCGCAGGAGGAGGAGGACCGCCGCCTGCTGCAGCCGTAGGCATGGCCGGAGCGGCGCATTCCGTGCACTGAACTGATCCCATGCATCGTGATCGGAGGCATTGACATTGCTGGCAGTGTGG
The DNA here is from genome assembly GCA_023338075.1 of Phytopythium litorale. NCBI lineage: Eukaryota > Oomycota > Peronosporomycetes > Pythiales > Pythiaceae > Phytopythium > Phytopythium litorale. Next base: position 35,010 of record JAADYB010000160.1, read on the forward strand.
GGGAATCCAATACAAAGTAGAACGCGTTGAAGGCAACTGAGACAGTCGGTGGTGCAAAACTGAATTTTTCAGG
>JAADYB010000161.1:0-35040 GCA_023338075.1 Phytopythium litorale
AAGGAGGGTGAGAAGATCGAGGCACAGTACAAGGGGAAGAGCAAGTTCTACCCGGGAGTGATTTCTCGGTGCCGTCTCAACGGAACGTACGACATCGACTACGACGACGGTGAGCGGGAGACCGGTGTCGCTGCAGACCTGGTCCGGTCGTTATTGAGAACGAAAGGCAACTTTGATGACGATGATATCCCGAAGAAAGCGCCACTTCGGGTGGATACTGGTGGAGATTCCCAATACAGAGTTGGGACGCGTGTGGAAGCGCAGTACATGGGTAAAGACAAGTTTTTCAAGGGAACCATCTCTCGGGCCAATCCAGACGGCACATATGACATTGAGTACGACGACGGAGACAAGGAGAATCGCGTCGCAACTCGATCGATTCGCCCACTGAAATCTTCAGCCGGCTTTGGAGGTGGCAGTCAGCTCTCTATAGACCGCCCAGTTCGTCCAAGCCCTGGTGCTGGCGCTCGGCGACGTAGTGGCAATTCCTCCGACTAGATCACGGAGCGACAGCAGTTCACTGATGGCGCGCAGATGTGCTGTCGATGCCAGGCGAATGCAATCCAACAACAACGTGACTGAAGGTTGCCATGAACATCGCAAGTGATCCGGCTATTCTTTCCTTTTGCATTTGAAGTTGAATTCAACGGCCATGAACATCAACTCGTTTGTGCTTTGAAGGCATACTTTTGTTTCACGTAAATGAGCGAATTGAAGAGTGACGAGCGGCAACGGATCCTTGGATTGACGCTCTTCCTTCTCTGCGGTGTGTGACTGTGTTTTTCACAGCGGACATCGTTGGCACCAGCTCCGTGGCGTTGACCCTATCGAGAACCAATCGTTTCGAAGAATAACTTGAACTGCTTGGCGCATCATCCCAGAATACTCACGAATTGGTGGAGATGGATCCATAAGATCAGCTGAGAAAGAGATCAGAACCAAGCAAACAATCCGATCGGCTGGATCCGCTGTTCGGAGCAAGGAACGACCGAGCGTATGAGATCAAGATCTCTTGCTGTTGGTCGTGGTGAAGGTTTGTTTGTTTGCTCAGGTCACATCTCATCCAAACGGACTTTTTTTAGCTTTCGATGAGTCGAGCGATTGTTTCATCCCATTTGACGAAGTATCGCGAAGGAGAGGTCTTGGCCAAAAGTCACGCGAAGAGTGTGAGCAAGGCGTGACAGAAGCATCCAGGCCTTCTTGCGCAGCATTCGCGCAAGGTTCATCTATGCGCTGAACATGTGGAAGACGCATGAGGTGCCACCACAGGTAAACATGGCAAACGTATCAAGGTGTCAAGGCCGAGCAGCTAATATCTCGTGTTTTCATATGCATGCATGGCTTGCGCAGACGACCGCCTTGATCTTCCTCACACAGCTTGGTGCGGCTCAGACGGTGTGTGTGATGCCGCGATCTCTTTGATTTCATCAGAGGCGGGGCTGGCACTCCGTGCTTCATATCTTGTTGCGCCATCCATTCCAGTCCGTCACTGTGCTACCCGTCAGCGCACAATGAACACTACGCACTGCTTCCAGCACTGCACCCAAACGACAGCAATGTGATGGCAGGAATACAAAGTGTTGATCACAAGAACAAGGTAAGTGGCAAATGAGCCGCTTCTCAGTCGTCGCGCGTACTGCGCGCAGTCGTCTTGTGGCTCACCATACTGCGTGTGGTTGTTGCGCTGCTGCAGTCTCGCACAGAGCTCCGGCTGCGAATGGACGGGATGTGTAGGTTGAACCGGAACATGCGCTTCTCGTTCTTCTCTCGCTGCTGATGCGTGATCTGCTGCAGAGTCATGACGGAGGAACCGATTGTCGAGCCCAACCCCCGGTCTCTGTTCTTCGCGGCCTTCGCCTGGGCTTTCTCGTGCTTCTTCTCGTCTCGGAGCTGATCGCGGATCAGAATCACGCTCGCATGGGTATACATGTTTCGCCAGGACTCACTGATGTCTGCGCTCCAGTTGCTTTGGCCTGACGTCTTCTCCATCGCGAACAGGAGCGCTGATCCGACCAGGTCGTAATGGTGAGGCTTCACGCCGAAGCGCCGATGGGTCTTGGTGAGCATGGCGATCTTGTCCATGACGTTCTCAGATCCCAGCATTGCGCGCATACCCGCGCTGATGTGAACGAGCACTCGACCACGCACGTGCATCGATGACCGAAAGACGTGCTTGAGCTCGCTGCCGTGCTCCTCCAGGTAGTGATAGAAGATGTCGTAGAGCTCGGTGATCTTGTTGTTGGGCTTCTCACTCAGGTGGCCGCCGCCGCCGCCACGGCCTTCACCTTTAGCATTGCCCTTGGTTTTGTTGCCGAAGACCAGGTCCCAGTGCTTGCCCGCAACCTGGCGGTGGTGCTCCGTCGACTTCTCAACGTAGGGGAAGGACGGCAGGTATTTCTTCATCATGCGGCGCTCTGCGAACGAGTACCGCTTGGGCTTCTCCTTCACATCCACGGGCAAACGCGGGCCTTGCTGCGAATGCGACGCCCCCATGGTGTGCGTGCGGGAGCGCGAGTTCGGGGGGAACGATCGATGTGAGGTCGACCGAGTTTAGAGCTGGCTTGGACGGAGTACTGTTCTCAACTGTGCTGGTCGGGAGGCGGAACTACCTGCGGCCGATGGACAATTCATTTTCTACCTGAGCTGCCTTTGGTTCTGAGGTGAGGCCACGGTGCGATCAGGGCCATTGGGAGGCACCCTCACCCCACACGGAACCAGCTCGACCTTCATATTCGCACGCTGCAGCTGGTCGGTTGCTCTATTCTTGATCGACATGTGGATCTCGGCTCAGCAGCGGCATCATCGTCAGCTCCTGTCTGAGTCTCGGTCTCGGCATCTTGGACGGAACATTCATCACCGATTGCTGGTTGGATCAAACCCCAGCTGCAAGTGGCAATTGTCAGCAGGGCTGCTGGCAGCCACACCCACAGATCGATCATGCTTCGTCTTGATTGAGTCGCTATCTTTGGCAAACGAAAGGAATATCTTGTCGGCAGCAGTTCTATCTTGCCCGCAACAGAGTTTCGCATCTCTTCCTTTTGTCATGGGTGTTTCGAGGGATGATCCGAGCTGAAGGCGCTCAAGCTGGTCCCTGACTGGATGCAATATATCGCGGGTCCTTGCGATTCACGAGTCAAATGCAACTTGATTGAGAACCTCGAGAAGCGCCATCAGATGACCGATCAATGCTAGTTACGCTGAAGTCGCAGAGACTTGCTCGCCAGGATGAGCTTGAACTGAGGCTGTTGACAAAGTACGAGTTGAATGTCCAATGGGCTTCACATAGTCTGGGACGCTGGTTATCGCTTGACTCTGCAGATCCGTGCTCTCGCTGGCAAGAATGCGCTCATACCGGCAGCGAGCAGCCTCTTGGTCTTCATATGGTCCGCTCAACGCTCGTTGACTGTGCGTGTCACTTTGATCTCTTCGCCAGCGGGTCCAGACGAAAAACTGCGTAGAATCCTCTGCTGGGGGGTATCCAGGCACCTTGGAGGGTGCAAATCTACCTTGGTGCCGAGGGACTCTCTTCTGTGCGCTGAGAAGTTGTAGAATGCGGACGCGCTGGTGGCTTCCAGGCCCGCCAGTGCCGCAAAGTCTGATGCCTGTCACGAGCGATACGCTTCGCGTCTTCGATATCTTGCGAAGGACCGCCTTGTCGACCTCGAGACTGTAGTTAACAGCGTCATCGTCGCATTCGACAGCTCGTCCAGGCTGCAGCGAGGTCTGTTTGTTGTGCATAAACGCCACGCTTTCGTCCGCTCTTTCACTTTCCTCCGATCCTCCGGGAATTTGACTTTTGGCTCGAACAATGCGTTTCACCCGCCAGCGCCGAAACCTCTGCTGGATTTTGATGGCCGCGACAACTTCACGGGTGTTGACTGGTGTATGGTCTTGTTGCCATTCCCGAACCACCCGTTGAATCTTGCGGGCAGCAAGGTCTTCGCTCTCACGTTCACAGTCGCGCTCAAGTCGCTCGAGCTCGATAAATGTGTCGAGTGAGCCACTTGTGCAAGTCCACGATTCCCATCCACTCGCTGCCGACCCGAGTCCAGTCGTTGGATCGCCCCATGGCAGTGTCGTCAGCCACTGCAGCCACTTGCACGCGAGCTCGAACTCGTTGGAGCTGCATGAAAGTGCCTTCAGTTTGTTCACTTCACGCTCAAGCGAGGTGCGAACATGCTCTGATGCGCCAGAGTTGACAACGGCAGTGATAAGCCGTTTGATGGTCACTTCCTTGGTTTCTGGAGACAGCACTTGTTGCGAAGTATGTTGTTGTTCTGGGGCATTCTCTTCACTAGTTTGCGAGACGATTGCTTGTTTACCTTCCCCGGTTGATGGTTGTTCGCCATGCTGCCTCCCTTGTTGAGCTGCTTGTGCTTTGTCGCGAAGCTGTGAGACCCCAGGAAGCGGCAAAATCTCAAGCGACCTCACGAAGTACGCCTCTGCGAGATCAAATTGCCGCCGGCGAAGCAGCTTTTTGCCTAGATCTCGGGCTAGACCCGCATCCAAAGCCAACTCTTGCTGAGAAGCACTGTCTTGGCTGGGCGAGTCCTCATCCCGGCGATACGCCAGTACTTTCTCGTTCACGTGCTCGCTGCAATGCACTCCTTCAGTGACAGTGCGTTTTTCAGCTCGACTGATGTCTCTGCCGCTGTCCGTAAAAAGCCTCCCAGGCGAACTCGCGAAAAGGCTATCGCTAACGGCAGCGACGAGAGATAGGTCCGAGCAATTGCCCCCAATCAGGCGGCTCGCATCGCTGTTGACGCGCAAAAGCTGCAAGAGGCTGCCCATTTGGCACTGCAACTGGTCGATTTGGCTCTTGAACGTGGCGTTTTGATTCTTGGCTGCAGTCAGCATTGTGCTGTTGTGGTGTTGGAGTTCCACGACCGATCTGTCGAGCGCGTCGACGCGGGAAATCAGCCTGCTTTCCTCCCGCTGTGCTATCATCAATGATGATCGAAGTGTTCGGACTTCGTGGCGAAGGTACAGGATCTCCACTTCACGCTTGGCCGTTGGTGAATCAATACGATCCAACAGCAGACGTCCGTAGGAAGAGCGGTTGTCAGCTGCTTCGAAACTACTTGACTCATCACTCAATTTTGCCATTGTTGTCCCCAGCATCGGCGAGTTCTCCATGATCGCGCCAGCAGCAATCAGTTTCTCGATGATAAACACCATAGCCGATGCGCCTCCATCTGCACAGTCGTTGACCATTTCGCAGGCAATCGCAAGCGCTGTATAGCCGCTAGAGTCCACGGCATTCACGTCTGCATTGGCTGCGAGCAGGTAAACAGCGCAATGAGCATGCTCGTGCCGACAGGCCAAGTGCAACGGCGTGGCACCGTCTGCGTTGCGCTCATTTACTCCATCAAACTTGTATGTTCCGTCCTCAGTGACCTGGGCGGTTGCTGTGAGGAGCAACTCAAGGGTGTCGGTGCTTCCAGCGGCAGTAGCCAAATGAATTGGCGTTGATCCACCGATGTCAGGGTTGAGAAGCACCAACCGCCCGTCTTCATCTTCGCCAGTGCTTGCTTGGATCAAGGAACTTGCGGCCTGTAGAAGTAGTTCAACGCACTTTGAGTGTCCGTAGGCACTGGCAACATGCAGCGCAGTCCGAGCAGCGACATCGATGTCGAATGGAGATGCACCATGTTCGAGCAGCAGCTGCACGATGCGTTCATCTCCACCAGCACAGGCGTGATGAAGAGTACTGCGCCAGTTGCTGTCTCGTTTTGAAGTGAGTTTCCGCACTTGGTCTTTGTTGTCCTCACATGCGTTGCTGATGATATGGAGGAAGGCGTCATAGTTTCTCGCTCGACAAGTGGCATGGAGCTCACGGACAGTGAGGTCGGCCTCACCCCCGAGTTCTTGGGTTCCACCATACTCCGCCTTTCGCGGCACATGAGCGTTGTCGTCGTCATGAAAATCCTCACACGTCGCTGAGTCGTGATCGGCCTCCATAATGAGAGACCTTGTCCCGCTTCTGGCTAGCAAATCGGCTGCAGCTGGTCCGGGGGCGACGCACAAGATCCGGATACGAGCAGCCTTGTCGGCAACTAAGCGCTCGAAGGTGGAGTAAGAGACCATCACCGAGGCGATGGTGATATGATCGGTCTTGATACTGTCAACGCTCATGACGAACGCCACGTTCGGGTCCTTCTCATCATCGTTCCCGACAATGGCAGCGACTGCGCCACACCTCTGTACGCGCTCAAATTTGGCTGGGAACGTGCAGGCGCCGCGCTTGACGAGCGCGATGCTCCCTTTCAATTCGTCCGCGTTCGCGATACGATTGGTGTCTGCAAGCACTGGATCGCAGACGACAAGCGGCCCGTCAAAAACCGAGCCGTCGCTCACGCGGCAGAAATCAGCTAGTGGCGCAAACTCGAAATGGTATGCGTCCGCGCTGGTTGCCCACTGCACGAAAGCCACCAGTGGCATGGGTTTTGCGCCTGGTTGCAGCGAAGTTCTGGTATCAGATGCTTCCTCATTAGCTGGGATCGATGTTCTGATTGTCACGGCCGGATGGAGAGTATCCATCGTTGCTGCAGTTGTAGACTCAGTTGTAGACTCCACATTATCTCCAGGCATGGGCAGTCTGTTGCTGGTCTGATGCTGGTCAACTGTCTGGGGCTCAAGCAGCTTGATCAGCGCCGTCGTCTTTCGCTTGAGCGCGCTGCCGACGCCCCAGCCGCCTCCACTTCCGCCTCCGCGACGCTGATGCTCCTCATATTTAATCTTCATCTCCTGTCGAAGCCGTAAGCTTTCCGCCGCGGCTTCTTCTGCCTCATCGTGTCCAAGCACCTCGAGAGTGAGCACGCCTGACTGCGGCGCCGTCGGTGGGAACTTCTGGAACAGCTCGCGCACATCCAGCAAGCACATCATGACGCACGGGATCGTGATCGCCGAGAGTGGCGGTGACGGCAGCGCTGACCCTGGCGAGACCTCATCCTCGGCCATGGTGAAGGCCGCGTCGGGTTCCTCGCGCGTGTTGTTCGCGAGCACCATGGCGATCGCGCCGGCCGCCTGAACGCGTCGCGCCTTGTCCGCGAAGGAGCAGCCTCCGCGCACGACCAACGCGATGGACCCCGCCAGCTCACGAACGTTGACCACCTCTGCGCTGTCGGCCCGCGGCGGGTCCACGCACACGAGACGCGCTGTCAGACTCAAAGGCGAGCCTCGCGGACAGCCGAAGGTGGCGAGCGGGCACGCGCGTCGGTGACCGCTGCCGTCCCACGAGGCGAAGGCAAACACCGTGGGCACCGCCGCCGCCGGCATGTCCATGTTGAGCATCATGGCGATGGCAAGTTTGTGGCGGGCTGGAGACCGTGGCGACGTCTCTGATACTGCGGCGGCGTTGCGGAGACTGTGGTGGCGGTGTTGTGGGCACTGTGGTGGTGGCGATCTGGCGTCTCTGATGGCGGAAGATCCGAGGATGGCGGCCGCGTCGTTTCGTTGATGGCTGGAGCGGCGATCTATCAGATCTGGCAGGTCGAGGTGATGCGGATGCATGCACCTCGACGGGAAGGGTATGCATGCCGCCGATGACGGTCGCGGGCGTGGAGATGGGGGCGGAACGAAGGTGTTCACCACGATGGAAAGACGGTCTGAGCGTCGGTCGCACTCGCCGACCCGCCTTCAAGTTGCCAAGCGGATCCGCCAGCATGTACAAGAACACGAACGCCATGCCCAAGCACGCGGGCGGCACCGTGCTGCACCTCGGCGTCAGAGCCGGCGACGGTGAGTCGGGAGGAGTCTGTGAGCGCATGGAGCGGGGCCGCAACCTGACGGAGTGTTGTGGCGCACTGCAGTGGCCAATCGCGTGCTGTCCGTGGGGAGTCTGAGCCGCGCGACGCTGCTGGCACACCAGCTGGACGGCGGCAAGTTCGCCACGCACGCGTCGGCGCGCGGGTTCACGACGTACACGGGCACGATGGACGGCGTGCCGGTCTCCATCATCGCCACGGGCATGGTGCGTTCCGTGTTGGTAGTCGTGGGAGTGAAGGAAGTGAAGGACGAGAGGCTAACTGGTCGAGTTCGACGGTGTCAGGGCGTGCCCAACATGGACTTTGTGGTCCGCGAGACGCGCGCCATCGTTGACGGACCCATGGCGATCATTCGGTAGGCCGCTTGCTGACGACCGACTTGGAAGCGCCACCGTCTGACTAGCCATGCGGGGCGACAGGTTCGGGACATGCGGCGGTGTGCGGGCGGAGCTCGTCCCCGGCAGCGTCGTCGTCGCGGGCAAGGGCTCCGTTTCCGTCACGAGGAACCCGGACGCGTTCTTCCCCGACGCGCCGGCTTCCGAGGCGTGCTACCGCGTGTCGCGCGTGATGCCGGCGTCGCAGCAGCTCTCGACAGCGGTACGGGCTACTGGGCCGCCAACTGGGGGATCCTTACTACTTACAGGTTGCTGATGCTATTGAATGCCGTCTGCGCACAGCTTACGGCGTCGATGCGCGCCGAGCTGCCGTCCCTGCGCGCGGTCGAGGCGATCGCGAGCTCGCCGGATCGCGATGTGATCAGCGTGTTCGACGGGCTGAACGCCACTGCCTGCTCCTTCTACAGCTCCCAAGGTGCACATAGGCCGCAAACAACCCTGACGGCATGGCTTTGGGCGGTGGTAACGCTCGGGGTGCTGCAGGTAGGATCGACTCGGCGTTCGATGACCGCAACGAGCGCGTCGTCGACGACCTTCTCGCGCAGCTGCCGGAGCTGCACACCCTCGAGATGGAGACCTTCCACCTGTGCGTACTCGCAGCAGCAACCTCCAATTCTGTCTGACTTGGGACCACAGGGCAAGGACACTAACGCCTCTGTGCGCTCGCCCACCCCTCAGTCTGGACCTGGCGCAGCGCAGCCGCGGGTCCATCGCCGCCACGGCCGCCGTGCTCGTGGTCGCGAACCGCCAGACGGCCCAGGTGGTTGCCGGCGACGTGCTGCAGGCCGTCGAGCAGTTCTGGGGCGTCACCATCCTGCGCGCGCTCGCCCAGTCCCCGCTCGAGTAGCACCGGCGATCCCGTCCGCGTCCAGCATGGCGTGCCGACTGCAAGCAGTGAAGCCATCTCTGTGGGTCCCTTGACTAGTGTGTCGCGAATGACTCTATTGATAATCCAAACGAGCCACGCTACTTTCGGGTGTCAATCAAACGAATCTAATGTGTACCACATAACACCAGGCAGTGGAGCGCTCTCCATCTCTCACTTTTCCATCATTCAAATCTCAACCCAATCTTTGGCGAAGGAGCAGGCGGCAAGCGACGACAGCAGCGGCCATGAGCGACGACGAGGGCGGCGGTAAGCGCTGGTTCCCGCTCGAGTCCAACCCGGCGGTGATGACGGACTACGTGGCCAAGATGGGCTTCCCGTCGAGCGCCTTCAGCTTCTGTGACGTGCTGAGCACCGACGACTGGGCTCTCGAAATGGTCCCAACGCCCGTGACCGCCGTCATCATGCTGTTCCCCATCAAGGAGCACGTACGTCGCGGCTGTGCTTACGGTCGAGGAGCGATGATTAAACAAGCAAGCTGACGGTTTCTGCGCGGCAGACGGAGGCGTTCGCCAAACAGGAGCGCGAACGGATCGAGCGCGACGGGCAAGTCGTGTCGCCCAACGTGTACTACATGCAGCAGACCGTTGGTGCGTGCAGCGCCTCCACCACGCTTGAACAGCAGTAGTTAGCCTGGAAACTGACGTTCACTTGTCCTTGCTTGGTCGATGGGGCAGGCAACGCGTGCGGGACGGTGGGCATTCTGCACGCCGTCGGCAACATGCGCCACCTCGTCGAGCTTCGTACGCTGCGCTGGCTGGCAAATCATCATTTAGATGCGAATACTGACGTCCTACGCTACCGGCAATGCGTTTGGCGGTATTATGATGTAGCGCCCTCGAGCTACTTGGCCAAGTTCTTCGACAAGACCAAGAGCATGACGCCGGCGGAGATCGCCGACTACCTCGAGGGCGACGACGAGGTGCGCACGCCGCCTTCATTGCTTCGTGTTGGCATTGAGTTCTACAGCATTGTGCTCAACTCATCTCGACGTGGTAGCTGGAGGAGACACACGGTGACGCAGCTGAGGCCGGTCAGTCGGAGGTACATTGGTGCTGAACTTGAGGGATGTTGCAATGCGGGTATTCTATCGGTGGCTCAACGGCGACACTATCTTCATCGTGGCAGCAACTCGAGTCGGTCGACGACCCCATCAACACGCACTTTGTTTGCTTCAGGTGCGTGTTGACTGCGCGTCACGGACACCGCTCACAGCGCTGCAAAAGCGGGCGTTAACGATCTCGACCCATGTCTTTGCTTAGCTGTGTGGACGGCCACCTGTACGAGCTAGACGGGCGGAAGAAGTTCCCGATCAACCACGGACCGTCGAGCCAAGAGACCCTGCTCAAGGTTGGAACGGCGAGGTTGCAGCCAAAAGATTGAAGGGACCAAGCTCACTGACAGCTGTTCCTTGTTGTTGACAGGATGCGTGCCGCGTCATCCAGCAGTTCATGGCGCGCGACGAAGGCGAAGTCCGCTTCACGATCTTGGCGCTGGCCAAGACGCCTGCGGACGAGCATTAGCTTCGACGGACGGGCTTTGGGAGCAATCTCAGTCGGCGCCAGGATGCCTTGAAGCAGATACTGCAGTAACACGAACGTTGCTGTGGGTTCACTGCTCAAATCATGTCGAAGCGATCGAGATATAAATATCCAACTTCTCCTGGAGACAGCTTTTCGCTCAAACGCCAAGCGTGGATGCAAGAGTCCTGCTGCAAGACGGGGAGGATGGCCCGCCAGAGAGTCAACACGCTGTTGTTTCTTGTCTGCGTGCTTGCCACCGCCCGCGACGTCGCCTCTTTGATGGCGCCCATCAACATCTTCGTATCACCCAGCGGCAGCGACGGCCTTTCCGCTGACGGCTCGATCACACGACCATTTCGCACGATTCAGCGAGCGCGGCAGCAAGCCAATCTCATCAAGGCAGTCCCAGCGAATCGCGAGGCCCCCATCAACGTGCTGCTGCGTGCTGGGCGGTATGCGCTCGAAGACACGCTTGACTTTAGCAGCACCGACTCTGGCAACTCGCGCAGCGCTCGGATCACGTACCAGGCATACTGCGATGCTGCAACGCTAGCTGCTGCGACTTCTCGCCTGCCCTTCCCATACTACCAAGCAGCATCGACGTCAGCCTCGTCGTCCACCTCGTCATCGCTGAATCCCCCACGAATGCTGTGGAATGGGATGGGGAACCCGAGTGCTTGGACTGGCCCCGTCGACCCATTTGCGCAGATGGGTATCAACAAGGCCAGCAACTCGCTGCTCACGACGACTTCCAGCGTTGCGAGCTCCCAGACATCTGTCAGCTCTGGAAGCGTCTGCGTTGACAAGAACAACCCACGAGCGAACGACCCTGACGAGACCGACGGTCTAGCGTTCGCCAATGGGCACACTTGCTTCGCGAATGGGCCCGTCGCCATCTGTGTGTCGGGTTGTATGGCCGCGTGCCAGTCGCACTACGGACACAGCGACTACCCCGACGAGTTCATTGCCAAGTTCAAGCACCTGTTCGGCAAAGACCTGTCCAAGCACGAGGACTGCGTTGAGGTCTGCGCGCTCTCCTGTCGCGGATGCGAGCGCGTGGAGCTTTCGGGCTCCGTCTTGCTGCCTGCTGGTTCCGTCACAAACTGGAGACTCCACCGTACGCTGTCCTCGTCGCTGAAAGTGTTCGCGGTGGACCTGTCGGCGTATCTTCCGGCTGCAACTGCTGCTCCATCGCAGCCAAAAGACTTCGAGTCCTTCACGACCCTGTTCGTGGACGATGTGATGCTTCCTCGTGCGGGTTTCCCGGACTGCGAAGTGGTGGCCGCGTCTCCAAGTGCCGACACGGCGTCGCCAGCATACTTCAACACTAGAAGCTCGCTGCGTTGCGGATTTGCATCCGTCACTAGCTTCGACACGCCAACTTCATTCAAGTATGACGCATCGTCGTTCTCAAGTCGAGTCGCGGGCTGGGCCACGGCTGCAGCATCAATGGCGACGACAGCCAGTGGAACGGAGACGCATAACGACATGGTCGTCACTCTCCGACCTAACGCGTCCGAGTCTGGTGCGCTGTTCTACTCGCTTTCAGCCGTCGACGCAGCTGAGAGTCGGCTCGTCGTGAGTGGAGGCGGCGCGGAAATCTCCTACTCGATGTTCGAAGATGGGTTCGCCGTCTCAGATAGCCCACCCCAGGCGAGCTTCCGTGTGGAAAATGTCCTGGACGAGCTGGACGCGCCTGGCGAGTGGTTCTTTGATGCTTCCTCACAAACTCTGTACCTGATCCCGCTCGACTCTCGTAGCGCCACCGTGTCAACTCTAGCCAACTCGGTGATTGAGATCCCGCGACTGCACCAGCTCCTCCGCGTCAGCGGAACGCGCTCGAACCGCTTCGTCTCGGCCACGCATGCGCACGAAACATTGGTGGAGACGGACTCGTCCCCTGTCGTGAGCAACCTTCGGTTCCGGCACCTCATCTTCTCCGGGACGCAGTTGCACCATCTCAACGTGTGTACGTCCTGCATCTTGTGCTCAATCCGGTCCATGCAATTCGACTCATGACAATGTATCTGCCAGACGAGCGCGTTCCGGGATCCGAGTGGCCGATGACCCGCGTTGCCGCCACATTCATTGAGTCAGCGACCAATGTGTCGGTCGAGCACTGCGTGTTCTCCAAGATCGGTGGCAATGCCCTGATGGTGTCTGGAGCGAGCACCAACATCAAGATCGTGAACAACAACGTGTCGTTCGTCGGTAGTTCGGGTATCGTCGTGTTGACGCGTCGTGCCCCATCGCTCGTTGGAGGCCCGCCGGAGATTCTCCTCGCGTCGCGCGATCTCAATATGTCGTTCAACCAAGTTCACCACATCGGACAACGCGTCGCGCACTCGGCCGCCATCATGGTCGTCGGTGCTCGCAACTCGTCGGTCGTCGAGAACCTCGTCTTCGGCGTCCCATCTAGCGGCGCCGCGTATGTGATCCGCAACGCTCTAGGCGCTTGGGCTGGAGATGCAGCGCCTTTGATCCGCCCCATGCGGTCGCTACTGCTAGCGACAGAGCTTCGAACGGCACAAAGCGTCGAGCTGTCGACATCCACGGCCGTGTCGGTGCCTCTCTCTGGGTTCGATGTGCCTCTCGTCGCCAAGTTCATCGGCGCGCCAGCCTGCGACAGCAGCAACTACCTCGGAGGCGGTGGAAATGGACGAACAGACTCGCCGTATGCAGAACCCGACGCGTTCTCCTACACCGTGTGCTCCGGGTGCTGTCCCGTTCATGCCAACGGCGCCGTCATGCGCGTGGTAGAGCGTTCGACAGAGCCGACGCACGCTCAGCTGCTCTCGCTCGCTGCCTCGAGCTCGTCAGCGCTCGAGTCCACTAACCAGAGACGCACAGCGGTCGTGTACCCGGGCCAGTCGCTCGAGATCGCAGCGGTGTCCTCGCGCGTGTTCCAGTCGGCCGTCACCGTGTTCGTCGGCTTCCACGTCGAGACGCCTAATCAAGTGCTGGAGCTCCCGCTCGTGCGCTCGTCTTGGCGGGTCGAGACGCGCGGCTGCGTCTTCAGTGACGTGCAGTTCGAGGCCACGTGCTCCGGCCCTTGCGGTGTCAGCAACGACGACACGGGGAGCAGCTGCGGTGGCCAAGAAGGAGGACTCAACTCTAATTCGGACGCCTTGCGGTGGAGCGCCGCCGCCTGTCAGTCCGTCGATGGGTTCGAGGTCGACTTGGCGTCGCGCGTGTGTGTCGGGCCATTCGAGGAGTGGGCCGACTGCAGCGGCTCGGGCGCCGCACTGACCTCGCACATGTACTACAACTGCTCCATCACGTGCCGCGCGACGACGTGCGTGTGATGATGGCGCTCGGAGTCATCACCTGCGCTGGCGGCGGGCGTCATCACGGGATTATGAGCGGCACGACGACCAAGGAGAGGCATCATCCGCCCCTCGACCACCGCAATGCGGATGGGCTCCGTACCGACTAGCAAAACGCGCCGCCGCTCGTCACGTGCCAAACATTTTTCAACGAGATTCTCTTTCATGTGGTCTTGTACTGTTCTCTCGCGTGGCGACGCCTCTGCTGTCTCCTCTCCTCCTGCGTCGCCACGCCACGCCATCACTCTCTTCGCCGGCGTCCGTCGCGACGGACCCACGGCCACTTGTATGTATGTACGCTCGTCGCCTGCCGTCTGCCGCCTACTACTCGGCGCGTCACGAGAGCGTCGACGGGCGGCCGACGAAGCTGAAGCCGTCGAAGTCGTTGCGCACGCCGCCGCCGCCGCCACGCGCGTTCTTGTTCATCATGACGCTGCCCTCGCGGTCGCGCGCCGTGATCTCGTTCATGTTGCGCGGCGCGTAGTGCGTGTCGAGCTTGCCCACGCCCGGGTTGAAGGGCGGCATCACCTTGCGCTCCAGCAGCGCCGGCCAGTCGATCGACTCGAAGAACGGGTGCGTCAGCACCTCGTCGGCCCCGTGCGGCCCGCTGCCGAGACGCATCGTCGGGTCGCGCGTCAGCAGCTGCACGAACAATCAATCGACCCGTCAGTCAGTTCGTACCCCTATCGTCACCGCAGCATCACGACCAAAGTGACCCCACGTACCCCATTGATGAGCGAGATAGCGGCGTCCGAGAAGTTGGGCGAAAAGGTGACCCAGTCCTGCTTGAGGATCGTCTGGAACATGATGTCGCGGTTGCGGTGGTAGTACGGCGGCTTCCCGCCAATCATTTCGTACAGCAGAATGCCGAACGACCACCAGTCGGCCGCCTTGCCGTACGTCTTGCCGCGCAGCAGCTCCGGCGCGATGTACGCGGCGGTGCCGCAGAACGTCGTGGCCCCCTTGAGCCCCGAGACGCCCACCTTGGACAGGCCGAAGTCCGTGATGCGCACGTGGCCCTCGTGGTCCATCAGCACGTTCTCGAGCTTCGCATCGCGGTAAATAATGTTGGCGCTGTGCAGGTGCGCGATGGCGGCCGCCACCTCGGCCGCGTAGAAGCGGGCCCAGTCCTCGGGGAACTTGCGGCGGCGGCGAAGGTGCGTCGCGAGCGACCCGCCGCTCAGGTAGTCCATCACCAGGTACAGCCGCGACTCGCTCTGGAACGCGTAGTGCAGCTTGACCACGAACGGGTGCGAGATCTCCGTCAGGATCTTGCGCTCCGCCATGGTCGTGTTCACCAGGCCCGACGACACGACTTGCTGCTTCTTGAGCACCTTCATGGCATAGCACTCGCCCTGCCGCGGCGGCGTCACCTTCCGACACAGGAACACCTTGCCGAAGCCGCCCTGACCGACCACCTTGAGCAGCTCGAAGTCCTTGTCCGAGATCAGCCGCGAGGGCGAGCTCCCGGACGAGCCACCGCGCTGGTGCTGCTGCTGTGCCGGCTTCGGCACCGGCTTGGGCAGGTAGTACGTCGCTTTGATCTTGTCCTCTGAGCTGGTGGCAGTCGTCGCGGTCGAGGGCGTCGTCGTCGCGATCGTCGTCCCAGCCGCGGTGCCGTTCGCCTTCTCCGCGTCGTCGCCCGTCGACAGGTCGCTCGACTCCTCCGCGTCCGTCTCGCCAATAACCACAATGTTCGACTGGCGACGCGGCCGACCCGCAGGCAGCGCGTCGCCGCCACCGTTGCCGTTGCCATTGCCGCGCGCCATGGACGCCGTCGGGCGGCTGTGCTGCTTGTTCTTGCGCTTACGCAGCTCGACGCGCACGTGCTTGACTACCGCTGTCATGCCGGGCTGCTGCGGGTTGGCGCTGACGAACGCGAACGCCGGGTCCTCCGCCTTCTCCAGCGTCTTGGGCGTGTTGTCCGCCTCCTGCGACGGCATGAACCCGAGCGACAGACAGACACAGTTGACGCGTGCCTGTGAGTCAACGATCTGCGCACCAAGCGGCTCGTACGACGCCTCCCAGTTGATGGACCGACGGCCAAGCAGCTCCAGCACGCCCGGACTCTCGTTGTGGTCGATTTCATGCCGCGACTCGATGAGGGCGACGCGGTGGATCTTGTCACGCGCGCTGTCCTCGAACGTCTCGAGGATCGACTTGACCAGCGCACCGCCGCGCGCGAACGCGATGATTGACACCTGGCCGCGGCACTTGGCCACAAAGTGCTCCCACACGAACAGCACGTGCTCCTGCGGAGTGGAAGAGTTGGGGATCGGCACTTCGCGCTCGAAGCCGCCAGCCTCGTACACGACGGCGCTGTTGCTGAACGGGTTGCACGTGATGATGCCGTAGCCCTCGTCCTGCGCGCGGTTCAGGTACGGCAGCATGGACCACTTGTGGTCGATCGTGAGCGGCGCGTTCGTCGGCGCGTCTGGGTCCTGCTTCCACACGCCCATCGGGCCCGAGTCTGACAGGAACAGCACCAGCTTCTTGGCTGTCGTGTACGCCATCGATGTGTAGATGCGGCAGCGCACCGGCGACTCGGCCGACGGCACGAACTGCGGC
Organism: Phytopythium litorale; assembly: GCA_023338075.1. Lineage (NCBI taxonomy): Eukaryota > Oomycota > Peronosporomycetes > Pythiales > Pythiaceae > Phytopythium > Phytopythium litorale. The sequence goes on from JAADYB010000161.1 coordinate 16,465, forward strand.
GTGAAGTTCAGCTCGTGCTCCATAAATGTGTACAGGTCGCGGCGGGCCGTGGACGGCGTAGGCGCCATCGACCTGCGCGCCATCGACGCCGCTGGCTTGGGCTTGGCAGGCTCCTCGAACGCCGCGATGCCGCGCGTGTCGAGCTCCAGCGAGTCGCTCGAGCTCGTGCGGCGCCGGCGCGCAGTGTCCTCTGTCTTGGGAGTCTCCTCCTGCTTGGGGGCCGCCTTCTCCTTCGGCGCCGCCTTCTCGGGTTCCTCGTCTTCCTCCTCGTCTTCCTTCTCCTCCCGGGCAGTCAGAGACGTCCGCTTGTCCGGCACGGCAGCTGGTGGCTTGCTCGGTAAGCCAGGCTCGTTCTCGTCCTCCTCGTCGCTGCTCGACTCGGCAAGCAGCTCCGCCGTCGTCTTGCGAACGCCCATGGCGCCCACGCGAAGACCCGACGCAGACGCGCGCGGCACCACAGGCTTGGGCACGGCCGCGGGCTCGGCCTTCGATTCCTCCTCCGAGTCGCTGAACGATGTGAAGCTGTACGGCTTGGGCTCGGGCGCCACAATGTCAAAGTTGGGCTTGAGCGCCGGCGTCGACTGGGTCTTGACCGTCTTGACCGTCTTGCTGCTCCGCGGCGGCGTCGGTGGGGGCACCTCCCGTCTTGGTGGCTCGGGCTTGGGCGGCACCTGCTCCTCCGGCTCCTCCTCCTCCTCCTCCTCCTCCTCGTACACGGGCATCGGCGTCGGCACAGCAGCGACAGGGGACTCAACGGCAGGCACAGCGGCGACTGGCGACTCAACAGCCGGCTTGGCAGCTTCCCGCGCGGCGTCAATGTCGTCCTCATCCTCGTCCTCGTCCTCCTGCTTGTGCTCGGCCTCCTCCTGTCGCTCCTGGTGATCCCTCTGCGCGTTCTCGACAACCTTCACGTCCTCGAACGCGCTGACGTCGTCCTCGAACGCGCTGATGTCGTCCACCTGCGCCTGCAGCGGCGTCAAGCGCGAGCCGTCGGGCTTGTCGGCGACCTCGACGCCGTCCGGCGTCTGCATGACGGCGAGCAGCAGCGTGCGCGCACCCTCCGAGAGCGCCTCGAGCTCGTCGAAGGGCGTGTTCTCGTCGTCAAAGTCCATTTGGTCGGCCAGGTCGTCGGCGTCGGCGCTGGCGCCCGCGTCCCCGGCGTGGCCGAGCGCCGACGCGTTGGCGGCCGAGTAGCGCGCGCGCTCCTTGACGGTCGTGCCGCGCAGATTGAAGCCGCAGGCGCCGCAGAAGCGCGAGCCCGTGAGCACAGCGCTGCAGTTGGGGCAGCGCTTCTTCTCCGTCTCGGGCTCCTCGTCCACCGTGTTGAGCTTGCGCAGCGCGTTCATCCACTTGTTGCGCTCGCGGTCGTTGTCAGCGTAGACGTAGTACGGCACCTGCTCGCTCGTCATGAACATGAAGCCGAAGGGCTCGCCGTCCCAGCGCTGCACGTCCTCGACCGTGACCTCGGCCAGCGGCTTGCCCTTGGCGCTGCCGGCCATCTCAAAGTCCGAGTAGTAGGCGATGGAGGAGCCGCGCAGGATGAAGTACCTCTTCTTCCAGCTCTTGCGCTTGTGGCCCTGCTTGGTCAGGTACCCGGCGCAGGCCACGGGCTCCGGCAGGTTGGCCGTCGACTTCTTGACGGTCGCGAGCCACTTCTGCTGCTCGCCCTGCGTGTCGGCGCTCGCGTAGAAGACGTTGCCCGTGACGGTCTGGAACATGAGCCCGTGCGGCTCGCCGTCCCACGGCGCGACCGAGCGCACCTCGACCTCGGCCATGGCCGACTGGTTCTCGCGGTACGCCTGCTGGTCCATGTAGTGGCGCAGCACCGTGCCCGATAGCACGTAGTAGGCGGCGCGCTGGCTCGGCACAAGGTGGCCGCGCTTGGTCAGGTAGCCCTCGCAGCTGGCCACGTCGTCCTCCGTCTCGACGACGAACTCCTGCAGCGCGCGCATCCACTTGGCGCGCTCGGCGGCTGAGGACGCGTAGACGTAGTACGGGATCTGCTTGGCCGTGTAGAACATGAAGCCGTGCGACTCGCCGGACCAGGGCGCGACCTTGGCGACCGTCACGGCACCGTACTTCTTCGACTTGTCGTCGCCGGAGAAGTACTCGAGCACGTTGCCGCGCAGCGTGAAGTAGCGGGTCTTCCAGTTCGTGAAGAGGTGCCCGCGCTTGGTCAGGTACCCCTCGCACTTGATGGGCTCGAGCGCGCCGGCCTGCGGGGCACCCTCGGGGATCGTGGGCACGGCCGCGTCCTTGTCGCGGTTGAGCATGGCGAACGTCTCGCGGCTGAAGAGGCTGCGGCGCGAGGAGGACCTGCGGCTGGCACCTCCTCCTGCTCCCGGCGGGTTGAAGCTCGAGCCGCTCGAGGGAGCCGTCTGACTGAAGGTGGCGCCCGAGGCCGAGAGCGGCGCCGTCGAGTAGTACGGCGCGTTGAGCGACGTGGGGCCGAGCGAGTGACCGTGGTACGGCTGTCCCTGCTGCTGCGCGTACGGGTGCTGCTGCGCGTACGGCTGTCCGGCGAGCCGCGGGTCGTCCAGACTCGACAGGCTCGGGTTGGAGGACGGGCGTGCCATGGGCGGCGCGAAGGCCCCCGGCGGCGGCGGCGGCGGCGGCGCGCGCGAGAAGAAGCTGCCGCGCACGCCGCGCGCGGACGAGGGCGTGCGCAGCGCCGGCGCGGTGGCGGCGAAGTCGGCGGCCGAGGAGGAGGACGAGGAGCGGCGGATGGACTCGCGCAGCGCGTACGAGGTGGGCGACGTGACGAGGATCTCGTCCTCCTCGGCGGCGTACGGGGCGGGGGGGGGCGCGCTCATGCCTGCAGCATGCGCCGGCGGCGGCGGGGCGTCCGGCGGCCGGAGGGGAGCGGGGGCGGCGGGGACTGCGGGGCGGCGGACGGCTGGCTCGGCCGGGGCCGGAAGCGGTCGTCGCTTCTCGCCTTCTCGCGTGGTTGTCTGTCCGCGCTTTGGATGCGGCAGGTGCGGGGGGGAGGGGGGTGTCCCTTGTTGAGAGGGGTTCTCGTCCCGTGCGGGAGGGGGAGGTCCCGAGTGCGGAGGGGTCGGGTCCCGACTTGGAGGCCGGATCGGACGATCCGTCCCGAATTGGAAGCACAGCCGCTCACGAAAACGCGAAAGGTTGGTGCGAACCCAGCAGGACGAAATGACGCCGAGCTGGACGCTGACGCGGCCGCTTTCACTTGCCGCTTCTATAGGTCGCGCGTGCGTTGCCAGAGGGGGGGGGCGGCCGCTTGGGATGGAGCGCTGCAACGCGTTGCCATGACGTCGTGAATGCCCACGGAGGTCTGGTGTACGTGGCGCGAGGAGAAACGGGCGACGTGGCACCACGTTTTGAGCCAATCATATCGGCGAAAAGTCTGTCATAATGAGTCGTGATTCGCTAAAAGTACCGGCACGCGTCACATATCACTATCAATTGAAAGGGCAGACACGGTACACCATCCGCGGCGGCTTGTGGTTGATATCCAAGCGACGCGCATGAAGCTGCTCGACAACAATCCGCTTCCAAGGTCTCCCGACCCGACCCGCGGCCTCATGCTCGCCGTGTGGTCGACAAGGCCGCCAGACGGACGTGGCTACTATCTCGGACATCAACTCGAACCACTTGGTACGTACATGGTTTGGGTCCAGTTCCTTGGCTCCAGTTCCAGCGTCACCAACTGCAAGATCGCCAGCGAAGCCCTCATGCAGCATTCCATGTCCACTCGTCATGACGAAGAGCATGAACACGGTCGTCTTGGCGTCGCACGCTTCACTCGCCGTGGTCGCGTCTTCATACGCACCGGGAGGCGTCGAAGTCCATCCGCCTGATATCCTTGGCGTGGCGAATCCAGGTGCATGCGTTCGTGCACGGCCGTCTCACCTGTTCTCTTCAATGTTGCCGCTCCACGCCACTCCCCCAGACGACTTGGGGCTGCGCAGGCTCCTGCCTTCCATGCGCGTGGCCATAGTCCACAGGTTCACGGAAGGCCTGCGCTGCGCAGTCGACATGTGCTCGAGCGTCATCACGTCCTTGATATCCGTCGGACACGGAGGCGTCTACGAGTTTGATCTGCTTGCGAAGACGGACCGGGGGCGTCTTAGCGTCCCCCTCTCGTGAAAGGCGTGCGACGACTATCGACTCGTGCAACAGCGACATCGAGCCGGGACAGCGATGCTTGGATCCAGCGTTTGCCTCGTGTGGGAGTGCCGTGCAGCATGTGGCTAGCCCTTTGAAGACCCGTCAGCGTCCTTCCTTTGTGAGCACAGACACCATGGTGTCGACGGTAGGAGTCCACGGCGACCTTTGTCAATGCGGACGACGGCGATGGCCGTGTTGCTGCCGGCGCCTTGTACCGTCCGCCACAGCTCCAGTTATCTCAAGCAGTGCCTTGGAGTCCACTCCAAGCGTTTAAGCACACACCCCTCCCCCCGCAGCTTCCTGAACGCGTGCATCTTCCTCCGAGCTCAAAATCCGCAAACCCCGCATGATGTCGCATTGGCCGCTCGCGTTACGAGTCTAAACTACTGCTCCAATAAAAAACAAAATGGCGCCCGCCGCTCGGGGATCCTTGATGGACCGACCGACCGCGTTAGGACCGCCTGGAGAGTGCGGGGATGGCGCTGCTGGCGCGGTAGCCGTCCAGCTTGCCCGTGAGGTAGCTGATAGGCGGTAACCGGCCGCCGAGCGGCGCCGCGAGCCCGCCGACGCTCATGCCGGGCGACTGCGGCGAGGTGCCTGTCGCGGCGGCGTACTGACTATTCCGGAAGGCGTCCGACGTGTTCTGGTCCTGCGCGCCGAGCCCGAGGTGGCCGAGCCCGCCGCTGAGCCCGTCCATGGCGCCGCCGTGCATGCCCATCCCGGGCGATCCGCCCGGGAAGGACGACGCGAGCGACAGGATTGAGTGCAGGCTCTGGTGGCCGCCGCCGTCGTCGAGCCCGAAGCTGCCGAGCTTGGCGCGCCGCGAGACGTTGATGAGCCGGTGCTTGCGGTCGCTCTTGCGCTGGTGCTCGTTCTGGCGCATGCGGTGGAAGCTGCAGAGCGTGTGCAGCTGCCCGTTGCGCTTGGTCGCGCGCGGGTTGCTGCACTTGCCCGACTTGTACTTGCACGCCTGCTCGCTCATGAGCGGCGACGTGAGCGCCTCGGCGCCCGAGAGCGCGAGTCCGCGCCGGTTCTGCTGCGCCAGCCGCTGTCGGCGGTGGGTCGCCAGGTCCGTGCGCCGCGCCGCCGCGCCGCCGCTGGTTGGGAGGGGAGAGGAGCTGCTGGAGGCGCCTGTGGCCGAGCCCAACATGCCCCTGTCGCCGGCGTCTGTCAGTCCGACGGGTCGGCCTGCGGTCTGCGGTCGCGGTCTGCGGTCGCGGTCGCTGCTGCTCGTGCCACGCGCTCGATCGATCGAACGCGACGCTCAAGAGGGAGCGAATCGAAAAGTGCTCGGCGCGGGGGATGCGGCGCGCCAGTCCGTCGGTCGGCCGACTCGACTCGATCGGCGCACGGGACGCGGGCGGGCAGCCGCACGCACGGACGGACGGACGCACGGACGGACGGCGCAGACTGGCAGGCAGGCAGGCAGGCAGGCTCAGCGCAGGCTCCGCGCAGGCACGGGCAGGTGGCGAGCAAGGGCGAGCGGGCAGTGGGGCGAGAAGTGGCAAGTGCGGCCGTAAATATAGCGCGCATGGGGCGAGAGCAAGCGAGCGACTGGGGTTCATGCCGTCTGAACCGAGCGGGATGCGCCGCGGCCTTTGGCGTGCAGCACCAGCCCGGTCGGGGTGAAGCCAACTAAAAAAAAAGGTCGAATTCTTTCTTATTTTAGCGCGTCGCGAGTGAAAGTGAGGCAGGCAGAAGCGGCGCGGAAAGAAGCTCAGAAAAAAAAATATGGAGGTGGTGAGCCACGAGAAGAACGTGGCGAGAAGGAAACCGCCGCAGGAGTCTGCGAAAAACGAGCGAAGCAAGTGCTTTGGCGCAAGCAAGGTCGGTCCGCCCAGTTCGTTGCCACACTTGAGCGCATTTCGAAGAAGAAGGCGGCACTTTTTAGCTGATAGGGTTTCTGTTGCTTTGAGAGAGGAAAGAAGAAGAAGAAGGAGATGAAGAAGAAGAAAAGAAGAAAGTGTTCAGTGGAGAGCCTCTGGAATAGCCTAATGTTGGCGTTGGAGCGTGTCGCGTCCAGTATGCTCGGCAGCTGGCACTGCCCAAGCGCATGCGGTCGTTACGTCTGATTTCAGCGACGATGAGGACGCCGCCACGTTCCCCCAATGCTCTAAACGCCGACTTGATGCACTGCGACGCGGTGCGGTGCGGTGCGATGCGATGCATGCGATGCGCCTGCCGACCTGTGGAGGCTCTGCCAGCGGCCGCCAGGCAAGTGCGGCGCGAGAAACGTGCACCGGCCGCGCGGACGGCCAGGAGGGGAACGTTTCTGAATCGACGGCGATCCGTCCAGGCGAGGGCTGCGGGGCCCGAGGCAAAAAGTGGGAGCCGCGCTGATTTCTTCCGGGGTTTGGAACCCCGTGAGATGGCTGCGGGCGTCTGCGCGGCGCCTCATGCGGCGCCCGGAGCCACGAAATCGGGTGCCGGCGCTGCACTCGGCATGGCTTCAGGCGAGCGCGCCGACCGCAATCAGGTACCATGTTGCACGCAAGCGGCTGGCGGCGGTCGTGGCTGGCGGCGCCATCGGCTGGCCGCGTCTTATTCACGTCCCTTGGGCCGCGCTCTCTGGTCCGCCTCAACTCGGCCAAGATCCAGCAAAAAGGTCGCCAATTTCGAAGACTTTCTGCGGATGGATGGCTTCGGTGCTGGGTATTTTTATGAAAGTTTTCTACTTCTTTTGTTTAATGTTGCGATCCAAATCCAAATGCCGAGAAACCGTCGAAATATTCTTATTCGCGACGCTGAAGCGTTCGTCCACTCGACGCCCGCGGTCTCTGCACCGCGCGCCGCGCCTTCTCTGTCGGCCGCCGCGGACTAAGACGCCGGCGGCTCCTTCCCGCGGCCACTGGCCCCTTCCGCCGCCATGGCCGCCGCTCGGCGGTGAGTTACGGGCACGCCAGCGCGCGTCCAGCGGCCGTGGGCGGCGCATGCAAACGTGCGCCAGTCACGGCGCAGTGCCCGGCCTGGCTGCGGCCGCCAGTCGCCGGGGGGCCGAGCAGTTGGCTGGCATCTCGATGGACGCGGCGCGAATAAGACGCGTCCCCCTGTCTTGCCCGACACAGCCCAAGTTGGACGCCTTCCTTCTTATTTTTAGCTGCAACGGCGCCGAAGCACAGCGGCTTCCTGCCGAATAAGCTCGGGGAGCTTATTCCGCCGCGCGTGGGATCGTTGGCACGCCAGCGCCGGCAGCTGAAAGGAACGGGAGCATCATGCAGGGCTCTCGCTCTCCTGCCATCGATCGCGGGCGGCGGGCGGTGGGCGGTCTCGTCAATCCAGTTGGCTCCGTCTCTTGTCGCGCGTAGCAGCTCTGCGGAGCCCGCGCACACATGCGCACGCACTCGGCATGCGAGTTGACTCAGGTCGCTGGCGTGGGGTGCACGTCCACTCGCCGGTTCCCGGACAGTGGCCAGCGGCTCGGAGCGGCAGCCGCCTGCACTGAGCCCATTTGCCACGGAGCCGCCAGTCGGAGGCGGCGCGGCTGGCTGGGTTTTGGTGGCGAACCACGAGGCCGAGTGCAGACGGGCAGCGATGATCATGCGGCGCCGCCCTCGGCCGCCATGATCAGCATCGATAGACGGTCCCGCAGGCAGGCCGGCGAGAGCTCCAGCTTCAATCCGGAGAAGCGCGGCCATGGAGCACCGAGCCGCGGTGTTCGCGCAAGCGCCGGCCGACCGGTGCCGTCGTTGGGTCGCCGTCTGGCCCGCTCCACCACCGGGAGGCGGGTCCGAATCATGCGGAGACGCGTTCTCCGGCTCTGGGCGTCATTTGGGGCGACCTCGCGCGGCTCCAAGCAGAGCCGCCGCTGCGAGAAGCCGACACCAGCCGACCACTCCCTTAGCACACATCGCTGGCGGTGTGCCTTCTCACGGCGAAGTCCAGGCGGATAACGCCCCGCGCCGAGTGATACGTGCAGCCGATCGCAAGCGGCTTGGGTCAGCTTCGATCCGGTGCCTTCTCCCTTGCGCCAGTAAATCCGCGCGCGTGCCCGTCCCCGGCATCCATCGAGCTCCGAACGCAGTGCGTCGTGGGTGCTCGCCACTGGCCGGCCGCCAGAGGCGACACAAATCATGTCGAGGGGTGTCAGGACGCCATAGCCAAGCCGCCGGGACTTTCGGCGCGCTGCATTCCGCACCGCACACGTACCCGCTTCTCTAGTCGCAGGGGACAAGCCGAGAAGGCAGTCGCACCGCTCGATTGTTCACCGCCGACGATGTCGGATTCAAGACAATGACGCCCACGCCGACCTCTTGACCGTCCTCTGACTCGCGCGTGCCTAACTAACACCCCCATCCACGGCCAGCTAGGGCCGCCAAGCGCTCTGTGGAGCTGCATACGCGCGCTGTCGCTCGGCTCGAGCCGCGTCATGCAGCATCTTGCAGCTTCGGCCGCCTCCACCTTGCGTTGCGCTCGGTTGCTCCTTGAAGGTGGCGTATCGTGCGTCATTGCCAGGCGCGTCACGCGGGTCGGCTGCGTCATCTCCACCCCACCCGCTTTCCGCACTCTTTCCACCGTGTTCTGCTACTTCAACTCCATACAATCTCTCCTACGTCCCAAAACAAGGTGCACACATCCAAAACAGCCCTCTAATCCAACCCGACACGGTACGCGCGCGCACTTCTCCCCCATCGCCATCAGACCCACACCAGAGCAAGAAAGGCCGTCACCGGTCACCCGCGGACGCCCCAAGGTCGCCGCAGGAAGGCGCCGGACGCCGCTACGGGAGGGCGAGGAGGGCGGCGGGAGGGCCGCAGAGGACCGGGGCGGACGCAGACAGAAGCGGGCGGGGCGCCGGCGCGCACGGGATGCTGCGCGGCGCGGGCGGCGGCGCGCGGCGGCGCGGACTGTCGCTCATGACGTTCAACGTGCTGGCGCCGTGCTACTTCCGGCACGGCGGGCTGCTGGAGAGCGCGGACCGTGCGGCCTTCCTGGCGCGCGCGCAGGCCGCGATCCGCACCATCCAGCGCGAGCAGTGCGACCTCGTGTGCCTGCAGGAGTACTGGTTCCAGCGCGAGTACCAGAGCGCCTTCCGCGCGGCCTTCCACCCGACGCACTACCTGCACACGATCAAGCGCCCGGGCAAGAAGGAGGACGGGCTCGCCGTCTTCGTGCGCAAGCGCAAGCTCGACATCCACCACGTCCAGAACATCGAGTTCGACCGCGGCGCCGGCGACCGCGTCGCGCTGCTCATGCACGTCGCCACCAAGTGGAACCGCGACACGCTGCCGCTCGCTCAGCGCGTACGTCCGCCTGCCGCTCGTCGCTGCCGCTCGTCTCCATGCTCGAGGTCGTGTACTCACCGCTGCGCCTGTGACAGTCGTTCCTCGTGATCAACTCCCACCTGACGTTCCCGCACGCAGAGATCTACAAGGACATGCGGCTGGACCAGATCAAGCTCGTGCTGGCGCAGGCGCGCGACTACATTGCGCGCGAGAACCTGGACAACGTCCCCGTCGTACGTACAGCCAGTGCTTGTCATGAAGTGAAAGGATCTGCGGCGCGAAAGACACGCGCCAAGCGCGGCGACTGACGACGCCCAGGCGTTCGCATCCTCATCACCAGTCGCACTCTGTGCTGACCATGTCAATCTGTGTGATACCGCATGACCTCCAGCTCATGTGTGGCGACTTCAACGACAGCAACGACCCCGTGCATCGACTCGTCATGGACGAGGGCTTCGCGAGCGTCTTCGGCCGGATCCACGGCCGCGAAGCGAGGATCACGCACGTCAACCACAACAACCGCGAGGTCGGCGTCGACTTCATCTTCGGCGCGCATCTGCACGGCGCGGCATCGCAATCGCGCAGCCGCAGCATGTCCCCCAGGGCAACCTCCACGCCGCTGCTGCCAGGCCAGCGGCCGTATTCGCTGCCGTTCAGCCAGCACCAGCACCAACTCCATTACCCGCACGCCCCGCTCGTCGGAGTGGCGCATGCCCATGAAGACACCAGCGAGAGGGACACGCTCTTCCACTACCACCAGCGGCTGCATCACGCGAACGACCCGCAGTCGGCGCCGCGGTACTACGCGCCTGTGGATCGACTCAAGCTCGTGCCGACATCCTGTCAGCTGCTCCCGCGGAGTCTGTCGGATGTGGTGCGAATCAAGCGGCCCAGGTTCGCTCCTGACTGGCGCGCGGTGCGGCATCCCGAAGAGTACGCGGGTGAGGACGCGCTCATCGACTACTGGCGACTCGTGTCGGACCACCGGCCGGTCGTCGCCACGTTTGACGTCCTCGGCTCGGGTGGCACCATCAGCGACGGCGGCGACGCCCCTGTGACATATGAGGCGCCAGGATTGACGCCTGATACCCAGTAGCGATGGCAATCGCTGCTGGTCGAACGCTGTGCCGTCGCGCCACCCACTCGGCAGCCTGCGATCGAGCTCAATAGACGCACCCGGTTCATGTTTCGCGATCGGCATCGGTGTATTAGGTCACAAGGCGGTTGCGTCAGCTTGACTAGCGGGCTAACACACTCACATTGCTCTACCCAGTCCGCGACAACGTCTCTCCTCGCCCTCGTGCCGTCAGTACCCGATCGACGTTGGCGAGGCGGCGCGAAGGGGATCGAGTGCCTGGCGGCCAAGCGCAGTATCGTGGAGCGCGAGCAGGAGCGCTTCGTGTGCGGCTTCAGCCTCACGCAGAGCTGCAGCGACGTATCGAGCCTTCCACTCGCGGAAGAAGGCGCGGGTCAGCGTCGTGGCGAGCCGATCGACCATCGCACGGGCCGCAGCGGACTGGAGACGGGAGACTTGCGGTGGTTGACGGCGGCGGTGCACTGCGACGGCGATGCGAAGTCTCTCAAAGCCATGACGGAGCCACCAGCGGCGGTGATTGCAGGCAGCAAGAGCGACGACGCGCCAGCATTTTCGACTGAACTGTGCACGCGCGTCGCCCAGGTCCCGGAGGACAATGGACGCGATGCGAGCGACAACATCTCCTTTCCGGTTGTCTGTCGGTGTCGAAGGAGACAAGTTGGTTGCCCAAAGCGACGGCGCGACGGTCTGTACACGCGCGAGCCACGTCCAGAGCGCCAGCTTGAGCACACGGCGGTGATGACGGCGTAGGGACCGTGCCAGTCGAGCGACTGCGACGTGCTGGTACTGCCTCCGCACCTGATCGACCAAGGCGGTGCGCTCGATAGTGCGCAGTGCTGCCCACGCGCGTCGCCGCCGCCGATCCATGTCAATGGCATTGATGTGGTAGCGCCGATAGCTCCAGAGACAAGGGCCATATTTTCCGGGAGCTGTTACTGCTACCACCGCGCGCTGGCGACTTGGCGCGACCACGAAGAGGTGCAAGGGAGTGCGCTTGGAACCGGCGTTGAGGTCGCGTATCCTTTGGCACTCGCGTCTCCAAGATGAGAAGCACACGACCACTGCCCGCATCTCGCGTCGGCGCTCGTGAAGTCGAAGCCGCTCACTCGTTCCCACCAAGTGAAGCATCCACACCCGGAAGACACGACGGAGCATCGTCCGTCGGTCGTCACGTTGGTCAATTTCAGCGTTCGCCTGCATCAGCCAGCGCCTCCATCGTTGCCACCGTTGGCCCAGCATCTTCAAGTCGCTGCGTCTGCAAACTCTCAAGAGAATGTGAATACCCGTCTGGACTCGCTCCTGCTCCTCGATCTGCCGCTGCCACTCGTGGAACGCCCATCGAAGTCGTTGGCCTCGGATGATGGCGCTGACTTTGTTGAGATGCTGCTTCCGACGAATGCTGGAGTGAGCGAAGCGTGTCCAACTGCGGAAGCACCGTCGGGTCGTCGCGCGGTCAAGTCCGCGTGAGATTGTGGCCACCATGAGCGAGCGTTGCCTCCGTTTGGTTCGACGCGCGAGTGTGAACGCCTGCCACGTGAGCATCACTCGGCGCTTGCGTGTTTGTGTCGTGGCCGACGCAAAGAGCACCGCAGCGCGCTCGAACGTGCGCTGTCGATGCTGCTTGACTTCTTCTGATGTCCGCTGCGCATGCGCGAACTCACGCCAGCGGAGCAGAGCAAAGCGGCGAGCGCGGCTGCTTACCACAGCGACCAATCTCGACATGACACGGTGGTGGACGATCAAGATGCTGTGCCTCCAGTGATCGAACGCGCGTGCTTGTGATGCCTCGGTGTTTGACTGTGAAGAACGCGCCAGCACCGTCGCGAGCGTGACGACAAAGAAGCTGAGACTGCGGTGGCGAAGCTCTCGGGCGTGCTGCTCTTGAAGCCGGGATCGGTCGCTGACCAATAGCAGGACACGCTCATTGGTTGCGTCCAGACGCCGTTGACGGTCACGATCGCGCGCCTCCATTGCCAATGCCGTCCACATCGACCACGCGCGCTTCAGTCGATGGGCAACGGAGCGCACCAGCATCGTTGTGATAGTCCGTGTCATGGCGCGTCTTCGTGCTCGCAAGTCATCGATGAACGCTATCCAAGTACACCAGCGCCGCTGTAGTTCCTGTCGTTGTCTTTTCGTCAGCCACCGCTGCACACTGCGCTGAAAAGCAGCCGAGAGGTGAGATGCGAGATGCCATTTTGCGATCGCTGCGCGCAGTCGGAAGCGCGTCATGCGCGTGCTACCAGCCTTGTCGACTTGGCGAGTCTGCCGTCGGGTCACCACAAAGCTCCTCCACCGCTGAAACAAGGCGCCAGCATCGAGCCGCTGTCGCCGAGCGAGCATCAAGCCCGCACTACGCATCGCGAGAGCTCTTCTGTGCTGGTCGATGACACTCTGCGCGGACTGGAAAGCCAGCGCTGACTGCCGCCGCATCGTTTCTCGTCCGTGATGCGTTCGAAGACCCTGCCATCCCTGACGCCACAACGAGCGCTGCACGAGGAGAACGAGCCGACTGAGAATGCTTTCAAGCTCTTGACGCCGAGTGTGCGTCTCCCGCTTCCACTGATGAAGCAGAGACGAGGTGATCCGTCGTTGCTGCTTGCGGACGAGCTGTGCGAGCTGTTTCCCAGTCGACACGAGCCGTCTCCATGCGTGGAGTGTCGATCGGATGAGTCGCACGCTGCGGCGCACCGACAAGACGTGGAGTTGGCGGCGACGCCGCAAGTAGAAGGAGCGCCACGCCGCGAAACACGCCGCAAGCCACGGACGGTACGAGTTGAGGGATCGGATTGACGACGGCGAGGGCGACGACAGAGCTCGTAGCAGCAGTGCACGCTGAGCGCCAGTCACTCGTCTCGACTCACACTGCGACCGCCATCGCGTCATTCCGCACCGAAGCTCACGCCGACCGGCTGAGCGCACGAGACGGAGCAGAGTCTGCGCCGTGTTTCTCTCGCGTCTCGTCCACTGTCTCCACGCTACTATCGCACGGGATAGCTGTTTGGCTCTCGCTGTATGAAGCACTGCGTGCCAGTGTTTCTGTCTCGCGACATACGCTTGCCAAACGCGAAAGACTCGTCGATGAGTGCTTCTGCGATGCCATCGACAAGCCCAGCGAAGCCATCGCTGGTCCACCGAGGCCTGCAGTGCCAACGCAGCCTCCAACTGTTGTTTTTGGCTGTTTGCAAGACGTGCGTTCACAGTCTGCGTCCTCCAGTCATTCCACCCGATGCGCATTTGCCATCGTCGCCAAGTGCTAGCGACAAACTTGAGCAAGCGAGCGCGCCTCTGCACCTTGACGAAGTGAGCGTGTGATGACACGAGGCGTCCCCACGCCACGCGTCGAGTGTGAAGTACCACCAGCGTTGCAAGCCGATGGAGATGGCGAGAGACCCGCGTCAAGATGAACCAGTGCTGCCACGCGGTTCGCGTTCTCACAATCGCGTAACGGCGTCCCAGACAACGACAAGCGCGTCGACGTGTCCGCTGCTGATCTGCGAAGCGCTTCCATGCGGAGAACGCTCGTTGAGTCGTTCGCGACGCTCGTTTTGTGCTCGCGAGCGACGCGAAACGATCTGCAGCGACACATTCGGCTCGAGAGTGGCTGGCGAGAAGCCTGACGACCGCAAGCGAGCGTGCCTGTCGCTGCCAGTCGCGAAATGCTCGTAGCAGCTGGCGTCTGCTTGATTGACGAAGCAGTGCTCGCAGTGCAGACCGCGTTCGACTGCTGAGCACCATAAAGGCGCGTCGCCACCGCTGGAAACACTCGCGACGCAGCTTTAGCACCTGCTGACGCTCGACGAACGCTGTGAGCCGATCGTGCTTCGCTCGTCGGCGATGCTTGATCCACGCCGTCCATTCACTCCACGCCAGCTTTAGCTGCCAGTGTCGCCGCCGAGATGCCACGAAGCGCGACACAAGTGCTCGCCGATCACCGTTGGCAGTGCAGTGCGCACGCTTCTGAGCCTCTTGAACGGCGACCACCGCTGTGTGTCGTGCCCACTGATGCCAGAAGAACCGCACGATGCGCTCATGGCGACGGCGACAGAGCCTCGCGACGAGTGATCGTCGGCGCTGATGTCTCACATGGCGCCAACAGCGCCACCGGTCGAACGAATTCGACAGTCTCACCCTTGTAGCTCGCTGTGCAGCAACGCGACGCTCGATGCACCGTCGTTGGACCCTGCGGCGACTGACAGCCACGTACCAGGCAGCGAACACAGCGCGCTTCCGGACCAGCGTCTGCTCTCGATGCTCCAGCTTCTCGTACACGGTTCGGTACTGCCGCGCTCTCGTGCGCAATCGGTGGCAGCAGTAACGAGTCCACACCGTCCACGCGGACGCGACCAACTCCTTCCGCTCCTCCGCAGCCAGCGTCTCTCGCCGAGCCCGGTCGTCAACCCGACGCCTCCACGAGAAGAGCGCCTGTCGACGTGCGTCGGCTAGCCATCTCCGGTGCATCAGCCGATACAACACCGCTCCTCGCTGGAGCGCTCGATCCCTCTCCAACCGCGAGACCTCGAGTCGCAGTAGCGCCGCGTCGCGATCGAAGCGCACTCGGCGATCTCTATGGACGCTCAACTGCCACACTGAGAAGACCCCGCGCATTCGATGCGTCTGGCGACGCAGCGCAAGAGCCGAGACCCCAACCACTCGCCTCGTTAGAGCTGAGGCGTGCTGGTGCCACTGAGAGATCGCTCGCCGCTTGACAGCATCGCAGTTGCGGCCCATCAACCGCTGAAGATGCCGCCGCCGACGTGCTTGAACCCGCGCCACCAGAGCCCACTTGGTCATCACCGAGCGGACCAACAGCTCGCGTCGGCGGTCGCGCAGGTGCAGGGAGCAGGCGAGCTGCGCTTGTCGCCGCAGCTTGCCCTCGCGCCGCAGCTCGTGCTGGTGCATCGCTGCTCGGATCTCGAAGTGGTCGGCGAGCTGCTGGTCGTGGTAGCTGACGAGAAGCCTCTGGGACTCGAGGGCTGCGTGAATGCGCCACCTCGTCCACGCGTGCGAGAGCGCTCGAGCCGTCCGGAACTTGTGGTTCAGCCGCCTCAACGCCACTCGGCGCCGCTTGACGACCGAGGCGTGAGTCGAGAGCGCCTGGAACGCCAACGCCAGTCTCTGTCGCGATGTCCGCGACGCCACCACCTCGGACGTGTGTCGAAGTGCTCGCGTCTGCTTGGCCTCGTGTCTCCAAGCGTTCAAGACCCGGCGAAGCTTCCAGTGGCGCGACCGAGCGAGTCGCAGCGCCGCCATGCGCGTCCACACCACCCGCGAGACGCGCCGCTTCCACCGGCTGAAGCACCGCTGCTTGAGGTCGTCGCGCGCGAGCGACGCCAGTCGGTGGCTGTACAGCTCGGCGTGGCGCTGAGCGCGCAGTTGGTCGCGCGCGACCGCGTCGTGCGCCTGTCTGAGGGCCTCGTAGCGCTCCCTTGTCAGCTGCTCGCGCTCCTCGTCGACCGCGCGTCTCGCCGCGTCCAGCGCCTGGATCCAGACCGCGGCGCCTTCGTGGACGCACGCGTGGCGGAAGGTCGTCCACGCCGTGAGCAACCAGCGGCGCGTGTGCCTGGCGACCAACCGCCTCACCGCGAGCCGAGCGCGTGCCCTACGCTCAAGGAGCAACCGCCAGCAGCAGACACTCGTGACGAGCAGCCGGCGCTCTCGTCTGCGGCGGCAGGAAGCGACCTGCAGGCGCCGCCGCCGAGCCAGCGCCTTCCACGCGGCGAAGGCCACGGCGCGCAGCTCTCGGCGGCGCGCGAACCGCAACCGGAAGCACTCGTCGAACGCGAACGCGCACTCGGCGGGCTGCGTGTCGACTGCGTGGGTCTCGCCGCCGGCATCTCGGCCTCCAGCCCGCGCTTCGCCGCCATGAACGAGACGAAGACGATCAGACTGCGATCGCCACCGAGCGAGCCCCAGGCGCAGGCGCCGCGCCGCGAGGCGGCGGAGCAGCAGCCGGAGCACGCAGCCGGCGAGCGCTCGGCGCTGCGCGTCCTTGGCGGCCCGCAGCTGCTGCAGCGCGCGGTCGGCGCCGTTGCGGTTGAGCTCGAGGATGGCGAGCAGGTCGGCCGCGCGGGCTTCGCTGGCGCCAGCCGCCGCCGCGCGCGCCTCGGCCTGCTGCCTGGCGGCCGCCAGCTGCCTTCGCAGCTCGCGCTTGTCGCGCTCGAGCTGCGTCAGCACGGCCGCGCGCACGTACACGCACGCGGCGGCGTCGTCCGCCATGGGGACGATTGCGACTTGGGCGTCGCACGCGTCGGTTGACGTGGCGAGGTGACGGCCGCCATCCCGGTAACGCCCGCCCGTTCGACGCCCGCGCTCCAGCTGCACGCGGTCGGCGGCGCCTGCGTCGTCGGTCCATCGCCACGGAGCGGGCGGCTGGTCCCCGGCGTGGCCGTCCGCTCAGACCGCGACGGACGGAAGCGCCATGCACGCGGCAGCTCCATCTCGAGGCTCATTGAAGCTCGAGAAGGTGTTGAAGTCGGCTTCAGCAAACCTGCAGGATTCGATATTCCAGGAGTTTGGCAGCTCGGCGGCTCCGGTTTGCCTACAACAAAACTGTTATATCAAATATGCCTTTGTTGTTGAGTGCGCACCGTTCTGTCCGCTCATTGTACCATTCACGCGACACCGTTCCCTGCGAGACTTGCTCGGATGGCGCTCCGAGTTGGATGCTGTTCAGCGGTCTCGAGATTCCGGGCGTGGGCATCATCGACGGCGGGGAGTCCACGCGCGGCGCGAACGGCTGCTCGAGTCATGACCAGGAGGCGGATTCGGCCCACGTGTACTCGCACGAGAGACTCCGAGAGGAGTAGCGCATGAACCTGCTGTCCAAGCCATCGGAGCGAGGGCCTCCTGAGGGGCTGGCAGCCGTCCAGGTGGCCGTCCATCAAGCGCGTACGCGGTATCATCAAGGTGACGCCGCTGTCCAAGGCTGCGGGTGGCCGCGCGAGAGCTGCTTTTGCAGAAGGAGCCGGCGGAGCAGGCGGTGATCGGCCAGGAAGAGAGTTTGCCGTTCCCCAATCGGTGGGCGAGCACCTCCAGGGCTTCACGCACATCCCGAGGCACGCCTTTGCCGAGTCGCTGCTCCTCCTCGACGACAAGGCCAGGTCCGACGTCCACTTGGGTGCCGAGGTGGCCCCGTTCAACGATGATACTGCTGCCAACCAGTTCAAGACCAAGCTCGACGACGAGTTCCACGGCGCGGGCGTGGTCGACAGCTTCATGACGTTGAAGCGCGAACGCTGAACGACTGCCTAGTACGCCTCCGTTCCTCCGGATGCAACAGGAGGAGGTAAAGATTGAGGCAGAGTAGAGGCGCGACGGTGGTGTCATGCCGTCCGCAGGCTTGAACACCGCCGACTTCTTGATGCAGCAGAATCCCTGCGGTCACGCGGCTACGTTTGTTTAACATTGACTAAAAGACTAAAGCGTGACCACGACAACGACCATCCTCATAACGTGATCAGCTGGGGCGATGGCGCCAGTC
Source organism: Phytopythium litorale (assembly GCA_023338075.1). Classification (NCBI taxonomy): domain Eukaryota; phylum Oomycota; class Peronosporomycetes; order Pythiales; family Pythiaceae; genus Phytopythium; species Phytopythium litorale. The sequence goes on from JAADYB010000161.1 coordinate 34,400, forward strand.
GCGCGCTGACTCGGCCGCTATCTCATGGAGCGCAAAGGCGACGCAGTCCGGACGGGTGCACCGCCGTCGCCACCCTCCGCGGCGCTCGTGGTCACGGAGGCGCCAGCCGCTTCCTCGGCCGCCGAGCGCCGCCAGTCGCCCCCCAAGCTGCACTGGGTGGACAAGGTCGGAGCGTCCGGTGCGTCCACGGGGATGCAGGCGGTCGCTCACTATCCGATTCGACACGCCGAGCACCAGCCATGCAACTCGCCTCCCTCCTCGCGATTACCACCAGCGCGCTGCTCGCGGCCTCGGCGCTAGCCAAGCAGCCCGCGCACTACGTCTACACGTTCGACCCGCAGTTCGCCGCCGGCGTCAGCGGCACCATCGACGTGCAGTACGCCAAGGCCAACGACGGCGCCAAGGCGGACGCGGAGACGTTCGCGACCATCTCGGCCGACCTCGACTTCTCGGGCGTCGACGCGGCCGCCGTGCGCGCCTTCGACGGCAACTGCACGAGCGACGTGACGAGCTACAAGTGGCACATCCACACGCTCTGGGGGTCGGACCACGCGTCCGCCTCGTTCGCCCAGTGCTCCAAGGCGCTCACGGGGAACCACTACGACCCGCTGCTGGCGTGCGGCGCCAACTCCGAGTACGCG
>JAADYB010000162.1:0-34933 GCA_023338075.1 Phytopythium litorale
CATTCACTGCCCACGACGAGAGTGCTATCGAGCTAGCGAACCCACAACACCCCCGAGCTGTCAAAATGCGCGTGGTGAACGAGCCAGATCCAATTGTGATCCTGCCGCCCTACGTCGCGAAGGCATCTGTGGACCGAGGAGAAGATGTCTCTGTTCCTCTATCTTTTGAGGACCCTGACGGCTCCTATGACGACGGACACTACGATGTGTTGCTCGAGGCCGACAAGAAAGCCATCGTATTTGAACTCCCCCAGCAAGTCGGCGAAAATGACGTAATTGCTCGCTGCGACTATGACCGCCCGTGCTTCCTCCAGCAAAACACCAGTAGCTCGAAATCGCTCCACGAGAACGATAGATTGCTGACGTACATTGTGGACGATGTACTCCCGCTCACCAACAAGGTTCACGTATCGGGCACCTACAAAGCGATGCGCAATGCGTTGACTGCGCTCGTCGTACGCGACAACGACAAGTTTGGGTGGGAGAGGTCGCACACGACTCTCTTCACCTTCACGATCAAGCGGGCGAACGCAAGCGACTGTCGCCGATCAAGCGAGACCATCCGAGTGGCGTTCGGAGCTCGCAAGCTGAAGCCAAAGATCCGAGGGCTCATAACACGCTTGATGAGGAAGGTCACCCAGTGGCTATGGACCGGCGGGTTCATCGCCTTGTTCATCATTGTCACGCAAAACCTGCCGTGCTGCGCGACCGGATTCTGCTGCTGCTTCCGCGCCAAAGCTCGACGCAAGCAGCGCAAGCGCTTCGAAGAGAAGCGACGTGAGTTCCAGGATCGAGTCGCTCAAAATGACTACGAGTACTCGTTGCTGATTATTGAGCTCGCAGATCTGATCCTTCAGCCTGATCTGCTCGTGGCGACCAGCCTCCTTCAAAGCATCGAGCTTGGTCGTGCTCCGACACGGTGCAGACTAGAGCAAGTGCTGTGTCTCAACAGCTTGCTGCCGGTGCTCGAAAGCGAGCGCCAAGGCACGCGTTTCGTGTTTGCGCTCGTCTTGTTCGAGTTTCAACAAGCGGTCGAAGAGGTCGGTTTTACCGTCCAAGCCTTCGATGAGCGCTCCTTTCTCGAGTACCCCAGCGTTGCGAGTTTAGCGCTGTCGCTGTTTTGCCGAATGGTGGGCAGTCAATGGCTTGAAGACACACTGGAGCAGTTGCCAACCGCAAGTGAGGACATGAGGGCTGCTAACTCGCTGGAGGTTGCCGATGTAGTGCTGGACCAATTCGCGGCTCACGCTGCAGATCTTCCAGTCGAGATTGTCATCCTTTGCCGAGCAGTGTTCAAGCTGCTGAGGTCCGACGAGATTCTCGAGAGCAGAGCCAAGGCCCGGTGTCAGCTCGCAGCAACGCACCTCGTCTTCTTCGGACACTTTGTCGGGCCCGCGCTGATGCTCGCCGAAGAAAAGCGCTTGACATCGCATGTAAGCGGCTTCGACGACGGACGAGACCAGGCGCTGGCGGCACTAGCGCTTGCGCTGAGTCGCTTGCCCGAGCGGTGGACCACTCACGCCGACGCTCGAGGCACCGAGTCAGCGTCGCACATGACGATGATGACCGATTCGACCGGTGCTGCTGTCTCCCACTCGGCGTCGCCCAGCGACCCTCTTGCAAGAAGCAATGGAGACCGAGACTCGACTCCGTTTGATCGAATTGGGGAGATTGCCAGATACTGCTGCCTAAGATACGAAGCGTTGCTGCGCATGATCGCAGTCTCTGACCAAGTGGAGAGCTCGTACACCCCGCCGACGACGGGATCTGCCGACAATGAGCTGATCGCGCTGTGCCTGATGAATGTCCACACGTACTTGGACACGCACCTTGGCATGTTCCGCGAGCAACTCCGGGTCTTTGTGAGTCGGCGGGTGTGCGCGTCTGGGATCTCACCCAACGCCGTGGAGTCGCTGACAGAGGAAGATATTCAGGAGACGGAGGTACGCATCGTGCGTGTCATGCGAGCGCTGGGCTTCCCCATGCTGAGCATGCACGCGCTCGTGGAGCACAGCAAGAGCGAGATCCTGTCCGACGCCCTCGTCTGGAGCGGTTGGAGCTTGCGCGAGTGGACCGAGCGCTCTTACGGCCTGATCCGCGGCGTGCGCGAAGGCCTCGGCGCTCGTCAAGGACGGCGACGTCCCACAGTGCGAAGCGACGATAGCAGCGAGAGATGCGAGAGTAACCCACCGGAGGAGCGCGATATCTTCCACCACCGGGCGTTCCGTCGCGCGCACTCGCTCGACTCGGTGCGCGTGGAGAAGGAGAAGCCGCGAGGCGAGCATCACGGCGACGATGCAATGGTGCTCCTCTGACACCGACCCTGCTAGCCAATGGCTCAGTGAGCTACTCGTGCTGCTCGCCCTCTTCTCAGCACTCGCACCCTGCCCGAGCGACTTGCCGCGCATGAACGATCGCCCACGAGCCAGAACCCACGGCGTCATTGCCAGGAGATCAAGATGCATTCGCGAATCAACGCACTTCAACTTCGACATCACCTGTCTAATCTAATGTATCGTCTTGAAGGGGCTATAAGATGCGCGCGCCGGCGGAATCAGCCTCCCTTCATTCCATCACTTCCCAGCAGCACAAGGCGGCGAGCATGAGCAAGCGCACGGTGGTCGAGTGGTCTCCGCACGACGCGTCGCTCTTCGCCGTGGGCGCCGACAACCTGCGACTGTTCGAGATCTCCACGTCGTCGTCCTCTTCTGGCGGTAATGGCTCCTCCTCTGCCCCCGCCGCCTCTGCGCAGGCCACGACGCAGCGCAAGCGCTCGTTTCGCGTGGTCAAGATCAACGCCAAGGTGGCGCAGCTCAAGTGCCTCGAGTGGTACCCGTTCGCGTCCAAGCCGCTGCTCATCGCCGCCGGCACGGGGTCGGGCAAGGTCGTGCTGAGCGACTTCCAGGACCCGCGCGCGCGCGCCGCCCGCGAGTTCCTGCCCAAGTACAGCCGCCCGTGCCACGCCGTCGCCTGGAACCGCGCGGCGCCGAACCAGCTCGCCGCGGGCTTCGAAAAGGTGCGCAGCGACTTCTGCACGCTCGTGTGGGACCTCAACACGGCCGCGGGCGTCGCGGGCGCCGGCGCGAATGGCTCCGCCGCGGCCTCGGAGGCGGCTGGCAACGGCGGGAGTAGCGAGGCAATGAGCGATGGCGAAGGCGCGCTGGAGAGCTCGAGGAGCGCGAGGAAGAGCGGCTTGTCAAGCGGCGGAGGTGTGGGCAATGTGGGCGGCGTCAGCGTCGGCGTCGGGAGCGGCGGCAGCTTGGCGGCGGCCAACAGCAAACCAGTGCACGAGCTGTCCAACTCGGAAGCGACGTTGGCGCTCTCGTGGGTCCCGCTGCAGCCCACATGCCTGGCAACGGGGACGGGGTTCAAGTGGCTGCGCATCTACGACCTGCGCTCCAAGTCGTCCCCGCTGAGCGTCGTGGCGCACAACAAGGGCGTGCTGGGCGTCGCCTTTGACGAGCACCGCCCCAACATCCTCGCCACCTTCAGCGACAGTCCTCAGGAGCCGGTCAAGGTTTGGGATATCCGTCAGCTCGAGTCGTCGACAGGCCCGCTACTCACCATTCAGCAGACGAGCAAGAACCTGTCCCAGGTGTCGTGGTGTCCGTCCAAGCCTGGGATTCTTGTGACGGCGTCGGCCGACGAGAAGTGGATCTCGCTTTGGGACATCGCTTCGCACGAGACCGGAGCGTCCGACGTGCTCCGCAAGCCATTCCGCCGACGATACACATCGGAGGCGTTGACGTCGTTCTCGTGGCAGAACGTTGAGTCGCGTAACCAGCCGCGGCGATCGGCAGCGAGCTCGAGCAAGAATTTAGTGACTGCAGCTGCGTTTCCGAATCGGCTCCTGACGGCTTCCGTCTCCGGTGAGATCGAAGACATTTCGGTCCACGACTCGATGCCGGTCACCATGTCGTCGACCGGTGCGATCGCGTTCAGCTGCGGCAAGTTGCTGTTCGGGGGAATACCGAACGGACCTGGGCTCGGCACGGCAACCTCGAGCCGTCTGGCGTTGGATGCAGACATTGGTATGAACGCCGTGGTGGATGACGACATTTCCAGCCAAATGTACAAGCTCGCCAAGACTGGCTACTCGATCGTGCTATCCAAGAATCTGAAGCTGTTCAGCGACCGGACCCCACGCGAGCGACAACTGCGGCAGCTCTGGCTGTGGGTGGACCAAGTTGAGGCGCTTCGCCGGATCCAGGCGTCTCGAATTGCCCAGTCCAAGACCTCTAATGGCGCGGGTGGGTCTGTTTCGAACGTTGCGAATGCCGGAGCGCTGCGAGGCTGGCCGTTTGATCCCAACGTGCTCGTCAACGTCGGCGTGAAGAACCTGCTCATAGCGAGCAGTTCGCCAGGTGATGTGACCGGCGGATGGGAGGCAGTTGGCGAGGAAGAACAAGCGTCTCGCCAACCTTCGCCTAAGATCGCGTCCTTGATGAAGACTGATCCGGTTCTTGGATGCCAGTACTTTGAGGGTCTCGGTCGTCGACTGAGCGTTCTGGCGTGCAATTGGGATCCAGACTGCGGGCAGGGCGTCGCTCGCTCGTCCTCAGTGGGTGCCCAGGGCTTTGAGAACGCGCCTGGGCGTGGGCAATTGCCGCTCCACAAGAGCAACTCCGGAGTGTGGAACCCTCAGAAGCAGCCGTTTGACGACGGCGCCTCCGCTCTGCATCGATCGTGGAATGAGAACGCGCGCTACGAACTCAGCAACATTTTGAGCCGCTGTGAGATGGATGGCCGCTACGACCGAGCTGCGGCGATCGCAGTGTTCCACGGTGACCTGAACTCCGCGGTATCCTACCTGCAGAAGGGGGCGATGTGGCTGAGCCAGTCTCAGCACCTCAACATTGGCATCACGTCTGCGTACTCATCAGACGTGCTGCAGCTGGCGGCGATGGCGGTGGCCGGCTACTCGTCGTCCACGGTCAGTCCTGCCGGCCAAGCTCTTTGGTCAGGCATGTGCCAGCAGTTGCTGAAGCGCGATGAGATCGTGTCCACAAGCCAGCCGCGGTACTTGCATGCCATGCTGGCGTTCTTATGTGCTGCGAGCGCGTCTGCGACCACCAGCAGCAGCTCGCGCGCGAGCCAGCCGCAGCCTCCCCGTCGTGGGAACTCCCGGCGGCAATGGGGAAGCGTGGACGGCTTGTCTGGCATGAACTCTGCGAAGCCCGTGCCTGCTGGCTCGTACTCGGCCATTTTGACGGATTCAACGCTGCCGCTGAGCGACCGCGTCGCATTCGCATGCCGCTATCTGGCCGAAGACGACTTGCGCAACTACATTTTGCAGCTGGAGGACGAGAGCGAGCGGTTCGGGCGGCTGCAGGGACTGGTGATCACGGGGTTAAACGAAGTCGGCGTTCGACTGCTGCAAAAGTACCTGGACGGGACCGGTGATATCCAGACGCTAGCGCTGCTTGCCGCTCGCCTTCCTGCCGCACAGATGACGCGGACACAGCCGATGGACAAGTGGATTCAGATCTATAAGGATCTGCTGAACCGCTGGCAGTTGTTCCACGAGCGAGCACGCTTCGACGTCGGCCGAGCGCAGCTGGAAGATCTTTTAAATGGGTTCGCGAGCTTCTCGCGTGACCCGGACGGAGAAGAACTCGGCGCGGAGCTATCGCCCCCCTCCTCGACGTCGGTTCCGCCCCAGCTCTTTGTTCGCTGCAATTTTTGCAACACGACGCTGTCGCTGGCGAGTTTGCTTCGCCTTGGTGGCTCTCACTCGTCTTGGCTGAACCGGACCAAGCCCAAGCTCTCGTGCTGCCCGACGTGCCGCAAGCCGCTGCCGCAATGCGCGCTGTGCTTGCTCCCGTTCGGGTCGCTGAACCCGTACTTCGAGCTAGCGCACCGGCGGTCGAAACATACGGCCGAGACCGTGAACGCGCTCGTCAGCGCTGCCGGGGAGAGCGGGTCGGTGCTGAAGGACCCAAAGAGCGGCAAAAGCGAGTACGAGAACCTGGCGCAACTGTCGAGCATCCCGTTTGTCGAGTGGTTCACGTGGTGCCAGTCGTGCAAGCACGGCGGCCACGCCCACCACATCGACGAGTGGTTCTCGTCCCACTCGGTCTGCCCCGTGACGGACTGCGACTGCAAGTGCCAATTCCTGGACTCGCCGATCATGCTGAACGAGAAGCAGAACGAGCGGCTGGCGCAACAGCAACGCACGGCCGCGGCGGCCGCATCCGCAGCGGGGACAGCAGCCGCAGCGAAAGCGGCGCAGCGCCAGACGTCGTCGACCAAGCGGCAGCAACCGCAGCAGCCGTCCGACAATGCGCCTGCGATGCATCGCAACGCCAAGACGTTCCAGCAGCAGAGCGTGTTCCAAAGCGACCGGCACGCGCACCTGTCGGCCTCGGCGACCATCGGCCCCGCCGCGCCGTCGTACCGCACGGCCACGTCCGCGCAGCTGCGGCCAAGCGCTGCGTCCTCGAGCGGCCTGCCTCCGTTCTCGCTGTCGGGCTCGACCAGCGCGTCCATGCTCAACCTGAGCGGGAGCACCGGCGCGGGCAGCAACAGCGCGGGCTCCGGCGGCGGCAAGGACAACGCGCTGGCCATGGGCCGTGCGCTCGGCAACAAGCTGGACCAGCTGGAGAAGGAGGGCAGCTACATGCAGTACATGTGACGCGGCGATGGGGTGTCATGGGAGCGAAGCTTCAACCGGGTCAAGTTCAGCGGCAACCGAAGGGGTTGAGCTAAAGTTGCGCGATCTTCTGGCTCTTGTGTCCCATCCCATCCCGCATGCTCACTCACTCTCCGTCGTGCAGCACCTAACAGCAATCATTACAATGACTTGTGACCCGGGTTCACCTCGGCGTTTGAAGAACTGAGTTACGATATGTTTGCAGATCCCATCGAGCTCTTTTTTTTCCGAAGGTGGTATGTGTTCAACGTGGTGAGAATGCGTGTAACCCTCCGAGGGTTACTCTTTCCGCCCACAAAACAGTACATGTCGCGTAGGTCTGTCTGCAAAACAAACAATATTCTTCATTTATAATACTTGATATCAATTTGTACATTGATGATTCATTTTAACTGACATAATACACAACTGGTGTTGCATAATTTCATTGTTATACTAAATTGATATATTGTAGATGCCGCATATTCGAGCACACTACTGGCGCAACCAGGTTTCCTCGCACTCACAAGGCGGTCGACGGACACCAAGCGCGGGGACGACCGACCCGACCGCTCGACCCATTCGCCGCGACGCACACGCCGGGCCTCGCGCGCCTCCAGGCTCCCGTCCACAGCCATTCGCGCGTCCTCTGGTCCCACCCAATCACCTGCACGACGACAAGGAGCGGACCACCAGCTGTGGCAGTAGCAGCAGCAGCAGCAGCAGCATGCGCCGGCGGCAGGCCTCGGGCCACGGCGGCAAGCCGCTCCCAAGAGCCGCGCACTCGTTCGCGGTGGTGCCCGACGGCCGCATTCAGCTGACGCCCACGGGCTCGCGCCTGGCGGCCGGCGACCTCGACGGAGACGACGGCGACCTGGCGGCGCTCGCGTCCGCCGCGTACGAGGAGGCATCCACTCCCACGCTGGGCGGCCGCAAGACGCCGTCCGCGCCCGCCATGATGCGCGCGCCGTCGTCCTTCTCTCGTGCGCCGTCCTACGCGGCGCTCGGCAGCTCGCGCCGGCTGCCCGCGCACGGCATGGCGGCGTCCATGGCCTTCTCGGGCTCGGCGGCGGCGGCGCCGAGCAAGCCGCCGCTGTCGGCGCGCGCGCTCTCAGCGCTCAACTTGGCGGCCGACACGGTTTTCTCCCTGTGCCTGGCCGTCGCCGCCGTCTCGCGCGCCAACTTCGTGTCCTTCTACTACCTGCTCGTCTTCTGCTACGGCGTCGTGTACTCGTTCCAGTCGCGGGCCGCGACGCTCGCCACGCTGCTCGTCTCGCTGCTCGCGTGTGCGGGCCACGCGGCCACCATCTTCCTTCTCAAGTCCGCGCCGGGTCCGGACATGACGACGCTCGAGTCCGTCGCCGACCTCTTCGGGTTCTCCTACATGCGCGGCGCCAAGGACTACGCGGTCGCCTTCGTCTTCGACGCGCTCGTGCTCGCCGCCAGCGCCGTCCACTTGTTCTACACGCTTCGCCGGCTCGAGAAGCACCGCGACCGCCTCGACCAGCAGCAGATGAACGACTTCGACTTCTTCGAGATGGGCGAGCAACTCTTCCACCACGGCGGCAACGCTCGGAGAGACCGGAAGCAGTCGCTGCTGCAAGGACTCGATGCGACCTGCGCGGTCCTCCTGTTGGTCGCGGCCGTGGCAGTGCCGGCATTCGCGCCGGCGGTGTTCTACTTGCTGCTGATCGAGCGGCTCGCGCGGTACACCTTTTTCGCAGAGAAGGTGACGCTGAAGGAGCTCGCGGCGCGCACCATGACGGCGACTTCGACCTCCTCGAGGCCGACTGCGGCGACACGGACTTCCAGCCGAGTCAGCACCTTTTTCGGGCTGCAGGCGACGCGTGTGTTGCTGCTGTTGAACGTTCTGTTCATCTCGCTATGGTACGTGACCCGCTGCCAATCCGTTGCGGTGAGTGAGACGTTTGTCTGATGTTGCCGCATTTGGCGGCATCTTGACAGGTACCTGAGCGAATTCAGCCAAGTTCGATCACGAGAAGCGTTCCAGAAGGCAGCCAAGTACTGTGGATTTGGGGACTTTCGAAGCGACAACGTGGACTGGCAGTACTACGTGCTGGCGGTGTGCCAGGTCTTGCTGCTGCTCTGCAGCGCCAAGCTGCACAACCTTCACAAGGAGGTAGCTGAGGCGGAGCGAATGAAGGCGCAGGCCCGGAAGGTGAAAGCCACCGAGAGCGGCATCAGAGGATCGATGCGTTCGATCTACTCAAACGCGGCCATGGACTTGGAAGTCGTCGAGTTTGGCGAAGACCCTCGCTCGCCATATCAACGACTGCCTCCCCACGACGAGGCGACTACTGATGTGCAGGAACTTCTCAAGAGCCAGCCGTTCGTGGTTCGCATCTTCGTCCGAGAAGGCGGGCTGCTGTTTGGCTGCGTCGCAGCGATTGTCTGGAGTGTGTCGTACCCGTCGTACGCATCGGCGCCGCTGATCGGGCTTGCGTTCGTGACCCTCGCGTTGTACGGGTTGTCATCGACGTCAGTGTTCGCCTGGGGGATGCTCGTGTACGGAACCTGTTTGTCCGCGGCTGAGTACTTCAGCAACCTCACCATCCAAGCCGTGGACGGCAGCAACTACACCGAATTCGGGCTGCTGCCGTTTCACTATCCGATCCTGGACATTGGCATCCACAATGTGTGCCTTGTGCTGATCTACCTGTCGCTGCGCATGCACTGGCGGTACCAAGACATTCTGGTCGAGTCCTCGCGCCAGCGTGCGGCAACCCACATCAATCGCCATTCCTCTTCGGAAGATGCCGACGACGATCAAGCTCGCCAAGGAGCCTCCGCATTTCTGGCGCATGCTGACATTCGCAATGTAAGTGGTCTGCATTTCGTTGCCTTTCACTGCTCCATTCTCACGTTGCAGGCGCGCCGTGATGCTTCTTGCTCGGCTTACAGAGGATTCGGCGTGGAGGGTGGAGTACGGGGATTCAACTGTGGCTCGAGGATGCAAAGCAGGTGTTCTTCACGCACCTGGACGCTCTCGTCCTGATCACCATTCTGAGTATGTTCTCTTTGAGGAATTGATCCCGCTGGCGGTAGGTTGGCGAAATGGCACTAACTTCTGTGCTATCTATCCAGTTGTCGCCCTCAGCACGCAGGTGTCGATCCTCCAGATCGGCTACTTGGTGCTAGCCGTCCTCCTCATCCTATTCTTCGAGCATCGTCGCCGATTTTGGCGAATCCTGCTCTTCTACGCACTCGCGGCGTGCTTTGCGGTGTTCCTTCGCAACGTCGAGTGCAAGAAGGACTCCACGCTCGAGTTGATTGGTCTCCAGTGCTACTCGTCGAATGAGCTCACGTGGAAGTCGCTGTGGCCGACGCTGTTCTCTGCGCAGCTGCTCATCATTTTCGAGCTCGTCTTCCAGCTCGTGATCTACGTCGCCAACAAGGACACGATCGAAGAGCGGATGCGAACACGCGACCTCGATCGGCAGAACCCGATCTTCTTCGTGTCGCGGCTGATGATCGAGCTGGACAACTGGTTCCGGATCTTTGGCGTGCTGTTCTGCTACGTTGCGTTCATTGTCGTCGCGCTGCAGTACGAAGAAGGCACCACTCGGCTCAGCACGACAGTGATTGGAGCCATCCAGCTGCTGCTGTGCTTCATCCTGTTGGGAAACCACCTCGGCGGGTTCCCCACGGCTCCAAGGACTTCGCTCCGCCTCAAGTTGCTGTGGTCGATCGCGCTGCTGGTGGAGATCATCATCCTGGTATCTCGCTACCTTTACCAGTTCTCGTCGATCTCATCGAACCTGGACAAGTACGTGTTCACCTCCAGCTTCATGTCGGCGCAAGATGTTGGCTACGTGGATCACTCCAGCAGCGGCAAGATCTCCGGGTTGTTCGTCTATCTGCTACCAACGACCATCGTCATGTCGCTGTGCTTCTGGCAGCTCTACTCGATGATGAAGATTGTTCAGCCTTACGAGTTTTTCACATCTGGGCAAAGCCGAACGGTGGACTGGATTCGCGTCGCGATGGACACGGTGAAGCAGCTGATGATCTCGCTCAGCGCCACTGCGCTCGTGGTCGTCACCATGTATGTGGCGATTGACAGCATCAACTTCATCGGCGAGCTGTATGTGCTGGTAATTGTGCTCGGTCGGCCGATCACGGGGAACTGGAGGTACCTGTGGCGACCTCTGTTCTGGATTTCTGCCTGCGCGGCAGTGCTCAAGTACACGATCCAGCTGAACGTGTTCAACCCGGACGAAGCGAACGTGGACGGCGAGCATGTCCTCTTCAGTCCTGGCGATGACAGCGATTGGGTTGGCACCGTGCGGCTGTATGAGCGATACTCGGTGACTGTCGGCGCATCTGAGCTCTGGGATCTGCTATCCGGCGAGCTCGTGATCATGCTCATGTGCTTCTTCCAACGAATTGCTGAGTACTGGGACTCGGCATCGTCGGCGAAGCGCCAGCGGAAGCTTGCGGAGCTCACCGCGCAGTTCGAAGTGGACTACGCTCGACGTGCGGCAGAAGGGTTTGGTCTGGAGCACCGAACTTCCTCTTGCGAAGCTGATGACGATGAGGACGACAACAAGGATCGGTTTGGTGATATTACTGTCCTTGACGATGACGGCGGTGAAGGTGGGAAGCAAGACCTTCGCTCGACACAAATGCAGTCTCAGTCAACAGCAACCGCCCAAGCAAGCGAGGGGGTGGCTGATGAAAGGGATCCCTTGTCAAAAGCTGGCAGCGGACCGTCTGTCGTCGAAGAGAAGGACTTTTTTGCGTGCCTCCGGGAGTTCTGCACGTCGTACGCGAGCAAGGCGTCCGTGAACGTCTCGACGCTGCTGCTCACGATCTCGTGCTTCGTGCACCAGGACTTCATCTCCGTGGTGTACATGCTTGTCGTGTACAGCATGATGTACGCCTATCCATCGACGGTGTGCCGCCGATGGTGGGTGCTTGCGATCTTGCTGTCGCTTGTCATCACGCTCGAGTACTCGGTCATCCTGTGGCTGCCTCCGTTCCTCGACATCGACATGGCGACAACGCCCCCGTGGAGCTTTGTCCCCGACTCGTACGAGCAGTGGTTCCTCATGAGCGACCAGCACGTGTGGGCGTTGATGGCGGACTTTGTCGCGCTCTACAGCGTCTACTTGCTCCCCGAGTCCGACAAGATTCGCCACGACGAGCCAGAGGCTGTCATCGACATTGGGCAGTACCTGCAAGACTATGCGGCAAGCGTCGTGTTCGTCGACCAGAGCACACATCTGGACGAAATGCTGGACGCAGAGACGCAAGAAGACGAGCGATACGCTGCCCTTGCGGCAAAGCACCCGTGGTACTTCATCGAGAGCGTGGTCGTCACGAACTGGCTGCCGCTGGTGCTGCTGCTCGTGTTCGTGTTCGGCACAACGCAGGGTGGGATTGTGTCGATTGTGTATCTCTGGGCATCCATGGTCATGCTCTATCGGCTCGATGAGGCACGAGCCCCACTGAGCCCGTGGATCCACCAACTGCGCAAGTTCAATTGGGCCCATCTGTTCGCCATTGTGCTCTTCATGACGCCGTACGTCTCGGAGAAGGTGAACAAGTGCCTCCTCAGTTCTACAACGAGCGACGTCGCCTCGTCGACGACAACCAACAGCACGAGCACAACAGAAGACGAAAGCGACTGCATGACGGTGACAAATCTGCTGGGCGTGTCGGGGACCTCTATGCCCTACGGCCTCATCGCCATGTGCGTGCTCATTTCGATCCAGTGCGAGATCCTCGTGTCGCCGACGTATCCAAAGGTGCTCGCGCTGATTTGGGATGAGCAGGAGCGCGCTCCGACGCGTCGAGATGAGATTGTGCGCGACCATTTCCGACGGCGCACGGCCAAGTGGTACGCGATGAAGAAGGACAAGAACGCTGCTATCCAGCGGCTCAAGATCATCGTGTCCAAGCTGGTGCACAAGGTGGAAGAGCTCATGGACATCGCGATGGGGCTGCATCACAACCTGCCGCCCACGGCACCGGCCAAGCCACTTGTGGTCGAGTGCTCTCAGAACTCGGCGACGATTTCGTGGGAGAAGCCCACGACGAGCTTTCACAAGATCCGGTACTACCGCATCTCGCGACAGCGCTATCCTTCGCTCACGCTTCTCGGCGACTTCAGCGACATCGTTGAGGTGAAGGGGAACGTTTGTGAAGCGACGATCGAGGGCTTACGGCCGGGAACGGCGTATCAGTTCAAGGTGTCGGCGGTGTCGCGCATGGGCGAGGGTCCCTTTAGCGTGGCGAGTGATCCGATCTCGACACAGCCGCTCAACTTGGGCGGCTCAAGCACTGCCGGCTGGATGAAGTATCGCCGCGAGCCGTACCCGCCGTCGCGCTGGATGTCGCTGATCGCGTGGCTGAAGCCGAAGTTTCTGCATCGATACGTGGTGATTGACGGTGGCCATCTCATTTACTACCGCGACGAGGAGATGGCGCTCAAGCACCGCAGCCGCGCTCGAAGGAAGCGCCTGAAGACGTCGTTCAAGTGGCGCGATGTCATCTCCTTCCGACTCAGCGACAACAAGGTCCAGTTCGACGACATGTCGCCGACGCTGCACTGCCTGGAGCTTGTTGTACGCCACAGCAGAAACCGCGGTGACACCAAGTACGTTTTCCAGCCGGAGCTCGCCAAGGAGTTCAACACGTTCCTCTCGGCAGTGGCGTTCGCTGTGCCTCGTGACGCGTTGGACGACAACGTGGTCGACTGCCTACGCGCACGAAAGCTCCCGAACCCGCTCGACATCGTGCCGGACGCCGGAGACGATGACGGGGACGGGAACTTCGATGAGAACAAGAGCGAGTGGAGCAGTGTGACGGGCGACGAGAGTACGTTGGGGGATCCAGAAGACCACGAGTTCGACGAGAACCCGAACAAGTTCGCGTGGCGTATCCCGCTGTACAACTTCCTGCACAAATGCCAGAACGCCGCGTTCCAGCATGAAACGACGCAGTACGACCCCGAGGACGTGAACGAGCCGAGCATCCCCGAGATTGTGCACTTGGTGGTCAACCTCATCCGCAGCTCCAGCTGCTTCTTCACGTGCCTGATGATGGTGATCTGCTTCGCTTGCCAGGTATGTTCAGTGTTTGCTTGGCACTTGAGCTCGCTTGGAGATCACGCAGGGGGACTGGCGTGACACTGACTGGTCTCTGATGGATGTGTGCTGTGCGCACCAGGCGGATTTGCTGAACCTGGTGCTGGTGTTCGCCGTGTTCGGGTACATCCTCGTGGAGAATCCGCGACCGTCTCCCCTCGTCTGGATGTTCCTGATGAAATACGTACGTCCTCCAACGCCACCTTGACACATGCTCATGGTGCTCATGGTCGAGAGCATTGAAGGGTTCTGACGACTTCGCGTACGCACCGTGTTCATTGTTTTGAACACACAGGTCTGCGGCATCCTGGCGCTCCGCTACGTCTTTCAGCTGTCGATCTTCTGCACTGGTATGACGCAGGGAGGCTACTACTACCCGAGCTTTCAGCCGTACTGCACGTCCGAGACGGATGTGGACACAAACGCCAAGTCCATCCAGCCGAACGTGCTGCTGGGGCTCTACAAGTTCGACGGACTGTCCATCGACAGCGTGACGTCCGTCTATGATGGCTTGCAGTGGAACTTCTACGTGCTGCTGTTTATCCTGTGGCATCAGCGAGAGATCATGCTCCAAGGCTTCTGGTTCGACGCGTCCAGCAACGCCACAGGAGCCGGTGAAGACGCTGGGGACGAGCGTTTCCAGTCCGAGGCGCTTCGGAACTTCCGAGCATCGCTCAACTCGTCGCGGGACTCAGTGGACGATGCGTTCATGGATGTGGACGAACGGCAGCCGCTTCGCCAAAGCCGCAAGGACCGCGCCTCGAAAGCGAAAGCGGGAGCTTCTCACCAGGACTTGGCGCCTCCAGCATCGGCGTCGTCGATCTCTTCCAGCAGACGTGGTGGTCTGCCGCTGAAGATGGATTCGTCAAGGCAACTCTCGTTTGTCAGCGCCAGCAGTGTGAGTCATGGCATCAGTGGCGACCATCTTGCTGCGGAGATGCTCGAAGAGCTTCAAGCGCAAGAGATCATTGAGGAGGAAGAGCGGAGGTCTGCAGCGGTGGCGGCCGCCGAGATCGAGGCTAAGGAGGGCAAAGTTGCCAAGACGGTCGTCCGCCACGCCGGGAGCGACGATGATGATGACGACGACGAAGCCAACGAGGCGGTGAAAGAGGAGATTGTGTCGGAGCAAGTTGACGCAGACGCTGACGATGGCAACGACTCGAAGCGAGGCGGCGACGAGGCCGGGGAAGACATGGGGTTCCTGTCACGCAAAAAGAAGTCGTGGCTCGAAGAGAAGGCGCCCCGCGTACACGCGTACGTGCAGACGGTGGTTTGCTTTCCGCCGGCGCAGTGGGACAAGGACATCCACGCGGCGATCACGGGCGAGAAGCCGGGCAGCGACTACTACTCGGCGTCGCTCGCGATGCTGCTGCTGTCGTCCGTGTTCGCGGTGGTGCTCTTCGAGCAGCTGGGCGAGGCCGACTCGAGTGACACGTCCGCTGCGAACGCCGACTCTCGCCTCACGTCGTCCGACATGATCTCTGGCTACTTGGTGCTGCTCGTGTTCCTCGAGCTCGTGTTCATCATCTGGGACCGCGTGGCGTACGTGTGCGGGTCGCTGGCGTCCAAGTTGGCGCTGCAGTATGCCTACACGCTACTGCTGCATCTGTGCGTGTGGTGGCTCATCCCGGAGCACACGAACATCTACTTCCAGCAGCGGCCAGCGCTGGTGGTTTTCTACGCCATGCAGTGCGTCTTCTTGTGGTGCAGCGCGCTGCAGTTGCGCGACGGGTACCCCGTGTACCGCGGCAGTCGCTACAACTACACGCGCGAGACGCTCGAGACGCGGTTGAGCGAGAAGACGTTCGGGCTGCTCATGAGCGCGCCGTTCCTGTTCGAGACGCGCGCGCTGCTGGACTACATCTGCACGCGCACGTCGCTGGGCTGGGCTCACTGGGTGCTGCTCGAGGACACGGCGGCGCACCTGTTCCAGGTCAAGATGGAGATGCGCGGGCGTGCGGACGAGGCCGATGTGCTTCAGGGCAAGAAGCGGCAGCCGCTGCTGGGCAAGCTGACGTCGGCGGGCGTCATGCTGCTGTTCCTGCTCGTGTGCCTGCTGGCTCCGCTGGCGCTCTTCAGCTCCATCAACCCGAGCACGACGGAGAACGAGGTGACGCTGACGACCGTCACGTTCGGCGTCGAGGACGAGCAGGGCACGCTGAACCAGCTGTACTCGAACAGCGACAACAACAGCCCGAGCTTCTCGATCGACCGCAACACGGACGGCGCGACGGTGCAGCGCATCGAGTTCGACGTCTTCTCGCACGACGTGTGGACCATCTCGCCGCCCCGCATGGACCAGCTCGTGGCGCAGCTGCAGTCGACAGCGGCGCTCAACTGGACCATCTCGTTCGCGTTCGAGCGTCCGGGGCCGACCGACTACGAGGACATCGACGCGTCCTACTCGGTGGCCATCACGTCCGCGCAGCGCAACGCGCTCATCCCGATGCTCAAGCAGACGCTCAACGACGACGAGAACGTGACGCTACCGGGCATCACCGTGGCCGGCCTCTTCCCGCCTATCGTGCAGCTGACAGCCAAGAGCGGCGTGCTGGACCGGTCCACGACCCTGCGCGCCGTCAACGTGACCAAGCACTCGTCGTCGGCGGGTGAGACGTGGTGGACGCTCGAGCCCCTAACGAACGCGACGACGACGGGCGACAGCAGCAGCGACGACGACAACTACTGCGCGAGCGACAAGCCCTTCTGCCTCATCGCCGTGTCCGACAAGATCGTGCAGGGCCTGTCGACGCTCGGCGTCGACTCGTACGGATTGACGGCCGCGTATGTGTTCGTGGTGGTGACAATCGGCAGCGCCGTCAAGAGCTTCTTCCGCGGCGCAGTCTTTCAGATCCAGTACGACGAGCTGCCCGAGCCCGAGGACGTGCTCGAGCTCGTCGAGGGCGTCTACATCGCGCGTGAGGAGAAGTACGTAGGGCACTTGACGGACGAGGTGCGCCTTTTTGAGACGCTCGTGCGCGTGCTGCGCTCGCCCGAGACGCTGCTCAAGATCACGGGCACCCACGTGCTGCACATCCCGGCCGCCAAGGAGAAGCTCGACTGAGCGTCGTGGCGTCCATTGACCCGATAGAATAGACCTCTTTCCTCTCGTCTCTCTCGTCGTGGTCATGTATGGCGTCGGGTACTGCCTGCCACCTCCTAGACGACATGCAGACTGGCTACGACTCCCGGGACGGCGCGAACCGCGCGAGCGCCGGCGCGTGCAGCAGCAGAGACGCCGGCAGCGGCGCCGCGTCGCCTTCAACGCCCGAGGCGGCGTCGCGGCCAGCCAGCGCCTCATCCTCGTACATGGCGAGCCACTCGCGCAGCGCCGCGCGCAGGTCCTCCATGTCGCCGTACTGCGCGACCAGCCCGCGCTCGACGCACGCGAACTCGAGCTCGCTCAGCGACAGCTCGTCGATGCCTTCCTTGCGCAGCAGCGAGTCGTCCACGCGCAGCTCGTCCGCGCGCTTCTCGAGCCGCGCGGCGAGCGTCGCGCTCGGCGTCAGCGCCAGCACCGCGTTGGCAAGCGCGGGCGGCGCATAGGCGAGCGACACGATGGACGCGCGGGCCAGCGTGCGCACGTGGGGAGCGGGCAGGCGAGGGAGCGCCGCGGGGCCGGCGAAGAAGGGCTCAAGCTCCGCCACCTGCGCCGGAGGCAGCGCCGGCGACGACGTGTCCGGCTCGTCCTCGGCGGCGGCCGCGATCATGCGCTCGAGCGTGCGCGAGTCGCGGTCGTCCAGCCGCAGCAGCAGCTTGACGAGCGCCGGGTGGTGCGCGGCCTTGGCCTCGGCGTGCTCGCGCAGGAACTGGGTCTTCTGGTCCGCGCGCCAGAACTGCCACGGCAGCAGCTGCTTGGGGAAGCGGTAGCCGATCACGGGCGCGGCGTAGCCCGCCAGCGGCACGCAGAAGAAGGCGAGCAGCGGCAGCGACTTGAGCAGGTCGCGGTGCGCCTGGCGCAGCACCATCATCTCGCGCCGCGAGAGCTGGCCGTCCGCGCTCGACGGGTCCTGCTTGAGCCGGCGGCGGATGGCCCACGCCTGCTTGTTCTCCTGGTACATGGCCTTGGACCCGGCCACGAACGGCTGCAGCCACTTCTGCAGCTTCTGGTACGGCGACAGCTCCGTCGACGACGAGCTGAACGCGCGCGCCGCGCCGCCATCCCTCGCCAGCAGGTGCAGCGCCGTCGCGACCGCCGGCAGCGCCTGCGAGGCCGCCGCGCACCTCACGGCCGGCGACTTGGCCAGCAGCAGCAGCGGACGAGCGCGCAACGCCAGCATCTCGAGTCGGGGAGGAGGGCGAGCGCCAGGACGCGGGCGGTCGAGCGGCAGCAGA
This sequence comes from Phytopythium litorale, assembly GCA_023338075.1. NCBI lineage: Eukaryota > Oomycota > Peronosporomycetes > Pythiales > Pythiaceae > Phytopythium > Phytopythium litorale. The sequence continues at coordinate 18,079 of JAADYB010000162.1, forward strand.
GCGACCCGGAGATCGCCAGGCTTCTTGATGCGGTGGTGGTGGGTTCCTGGACGGCTGACAGGAGCTCGTGGATGGATATCGCACTTAGAAGAGTCGATACGGTCGGTCACGCGTGCGAGTCGCACGTGGCGCAACTTCAACTTGGCGTCTTTGTCACTTCCCGGTCTGCATTGAGCTCGTCTATTGTGTGCGTGGTCATGCTTGCCGACCCGCGTGTCTTTAGGGCGGTCTGGGGGAGGCCTACAGGTCGCAGGCGCGGAGCTGTGCGAAGCTGGAGAAGAGCGCGCGCTGCTGGGCCGCGGGCAGCGCGCCGAGCTGCGTCGTGAGCTCCCGCGCGCGGCCGAACTCGCGCCGCCGCACGTGCATGTTGGCGACGGCCTCCAGCAGGTCTGCAGGGTCACAAGCGGCCGAGCATTGCGGTCAGTGACGCTGCCGGACTCACGCGCGGGCTTCGTCAATGCGACGGGAGAACGCGAGTGTGCGCGACCGCGTCAGTCGCCGCATGGCGACTACCAAACGAACGCAATGGATGGCGCGTGTCTCTCGCTCGCCTTGAACCTGATACTTGGCAACACGTACATGGATCGCTTGGGGACGCGTCGAGCATCTCCGTGAGCAAGCGGAAGCGGAGCTCGTTCAGCCTGTCAACGACAAGCCGTGAGCGGCAAATGGCAATGCGACCCGGGAATTCAAGGCAAGAACGTACGGCCCGAGGCTACCGGAGCGGAGAATGCTGCTTGTGACGTCGTCGGGCGTTGCCAACGCCGGGTCCTCGACGTACGGCTGCTTCCGCAGGATCCTGATGACACGACGACGCGGTTGGCACCGTCGACATGACGCCTTAGGAAGGCGGTGACAACCCACCGCTCGAGTTGGGCGACCGTCGCGGCTCGCTCGGTCGAAAGGGACAGGTCCAGGTACTGCACCATCAGGTCTGCTCCAGGTGGGCACGAGAGATCGGATTCAGCGAGTATGAGGCGTTGGGCTGCCTGCTCGTTCCGGGCAAGGCATCTAACCGCGCGCACACACTCACCGACTGCGTCGGCGCCGCGACCGAGGCGGAGCTGGCGAGCGAACAGGAAGCGCAGCGCTTCTCGTTGCTGGGAAGCACCATCACGGCATCGTCACATGGTCTGCACGATCCGAGCGACAGCTGCCTGTCAATATGGGGACCGCCGACCCACCCTCCGCCGCTGCTTCTCCAGCACAACGCCCATCATGTCTGGCGGGATCTTGCCGAGGTGCTTGTCCTTGAGCGACTGTGCAGCGCGCTCGAAGCACTCGAGCGTGCGCTCGGGCTCGTTGATGCTCCGCCACAGGCGTCCAAGCTGGCGCCGACAGACGTGGGGCGTACCTGTCAGAGCGAGCCTTGCCAGTCGCCAGCGTCCACCCAAGCCACGACAAGTCCGAACCTTGAGGTCGGCGGCGTACGGGTCCAGCATCTCGCTCTTGGCGCGCTTGACGGAGCGGATCTCCTCCATCACCACGCGGAAGTCGGCTTTGCCGCTCGCCGTGGCACCCGACAGCTCGCCGTCCGCGCTGTCGATGCGCGGCAGTCGCAGCTCGCGGCCGTCGCCGTCAGTCCCTGCTGACGTGGGTCTGTCGCCCAGCTGCCGCAGCGACTCGCGCAGCGGGCCCGCGGCCTGCTCGCGCTGGGCCTTGGCGCGCTGCACCGCCTCATGCCGCGCCTTCCTGCGCACACGTCCACCAGCGCCGCGTCAGCCGGCGAGCGTCCACTCCATCGGCTGCGAGCAATCCGCGCGCGCACTTGTCTGGCAGCCCCGCGAGCCGCTTCTTGTCGGCCTGGTACCGATCCTCGCACGCGCGCAGCTGCTCCCGGAGCGCGGCGACCGCGCGCTGCTTGGCCGCGTCCGCTGCGGATCATTGACGGAGACGGGCGTTGGGCGTACCGTTAGCGTCGAAGCCGCGCGTGGGACTTGAACTCCGGGGCGACCGCGTCGATCTCCAGCAGGGGAGACTGACGCGGCGGGAAACTGTCCAGGCGGGGGGGGGCTACGCACCGGCGTGGGCGGCGACGCGCGCGCCGTCGAGCGCGTCGAGCTGCGCGAGCCGCACGAGCGCGCGCGTCTCGTCTCGCTGGCCGCGGCGGCGCGCGCGCTCGGCTGCCTGGCGCGCGTGCTGGTCCTCCTGCAGGCGGCCGAGCGCCTCGCGGATCAGCCGCCGGCTTGAAGTCGCCGGCCGCTGCGGCGGACTCGAGCTGGGCAGCGTCGAAGCGGCGGCGCTCCCACTCTCGGGGGATGCGCGGCCGTCGCGCATGCCGCCGCGCGCGTTCGTCTGGCGCGTCAGTCCGGCGCTCGGAGCTCGGCAATCATCATGACTTGGGCCGATCATGATCCTCCACTCGGGAAGGAAGGGAGGCACGGCAGCCGCATTTCTATCAGCCGGCGGAAGATCGACTTGGCGTTTGTATGGTCGGAAGCGTATTTTTGTCGTCGACAAGTGCGGTTAAACCGTGCGTGGCGGGCGTTTCTATGGGGCGAGAGGTGGGTGGCGAGTCGCGGGCAGTAGCCGCGGTGGGCAGTCGGCGGCTCGTGCCCGGGACGAATTCGTCTTATGGGCCGCGGAACGCACGCGATCCATAATGGGATTGACGTGGCCTGGCGGCGGATCTTGTCACGCCGTGTGGTGACGTCCAAAAACGTATGGGAAAATGTATGTTCGTTTCCAACCAAGTTCAACCGGTGCCGTGTCCGTGTCGCTCTCGGCTTGAAGTTGTGCGCACAACCTGAAAAACGGTGCGGACGCACGCGAGCTCGTCGACATACAAAGCGCAAGATAGCGGCGAAGAGGGGGGTTTGAAGTGCGCGTTCAAGTACGTGGTGACTGGGACTGGGAGGGGGGTGGATTGCCCATTCAGGCGGCGCGGCATACTGGGCGCGAGTGATTTATTCCGCCCTGACTCGATCGTGTGGTGACGGGCAGCACGCCCCTTCTCTACCTGTATGCGCCACGATGGGCGTGGTTTTTGAGTTCCTTCCACGGTTTTCTTTCTTTTTTCTGGTTGGCCCAAAATCTTTTGGTTGAGGTTCGAGTGGCCGTCGTACGAGCGCCTTTTTGCGCCAATGAGCGCGCGTCATTCGTCATGGGGATCTTTTCTCCGCGCCGGACGGCACTGTCCCAAGGTCTCTATCCTCAGGGTGGATATTATGCTCGCAACTCGTTCGAGGTCTGATGCAAGTCATTCAAACCGGGGATACGGCCGCTAGCTACAGTGCCGTCGAGAGCCATTCGAAAAAAAAAGACAAGCAACCCACGCAGAGAAGCGCGTCGGCGGCCGGCCCGGCTGGTGGTGGCACCCGCGATACGTCAGCGCCGACGAGTCGGCCGGCTCGCCATTTCCGCTCTTGCGCGCGCGCCGACACACCGGGACAAGAAGAGGCGCTTGAGGACGACGGTCGGACGTTCGGACGTTCGGACGTTCCGACAGACAGACACACAGACAGGCACACAGACAGGCAGAGAGAGAGAGAGAGAGAGATGCAGCGAGGGCAGGCGTCGACGGTGGTGCTGCCGCCGCTGCGACCGCTGTTCGCGCGGCAGCAGGCCGATGAGGAGGGCGAGCACGCCCGCGACGAGGACGCGCGCCACCACTTCGCCGAGCTGGCGGCGGCCAGCGGCGCGCTCGGCGCTGGCGGCAGCCTCCGCACGCCCACGAGCGTCCAGATGAACGGCTTCCTGGGCGTGAGCTTCCCCAGCTCGTCGCCCGTCAAGAAGGACAGCACGCTGCTGCTGGGCGGCAAGGGCCTGACCGGCGGCATGCCGCTGCTGCGCCTTAACTCGCCGTCCGCGGACTCGAGCGACGGCGGCTTCGATGCCGCGCAGGACCCCGCCAGGACCTTCCCGGCGGCCTCGGAGGACGAGAAGCTGCGCGTCAGCCGCGAGCGCAACCGCCTGCACGCGCAGCGCACGCGCATCCGCAAGCGTGAGCTGCTGGAGAGCCTCAAGGACCGCATCAGCTCGCTGCAGGAGGAGTACGAGCTGCTCAAGCAGACGTACGAGTTCCACGCGACGGCCACGTGTCTGCTGACGCTGGGGGACGTGCCCCGGCAGAGCTTCGCGTGCGTTCGCCAGCTGGACGAGGCCGGGGACGACCCGATGGAGGAGAGCGACGAGTGCGACCCGCTCGCGGCCCTCGCGGCCCACCACAGCAGCAACGCCGCCGACGAGTGCATGGACGACGGCGACGAGTCGAGCCACGAGAAGGGCTGCATATGCCACGACGAGGAGCTGTCGACGGACGAGCGCGCCAACGCGTGCACGTGCATCGCCAAGGAGCTGCAGGGCAAGCGCGCGGGTGCGCTGGCGGGCAGCATGGCGTGTTCGAAGGAAGAGCGCGAGCAGATCCGGCGGGAGCGCAACCGGCTGCACGCGCGGCGGGCGCGTCTGCGCAAGAAGCTCGTGCTGGAGCGCAGCCAGCAGGTATGTCGCCGCTGTCCGTTGTTGGGTGTGGGTCCGTTCGTGCCGGTCGTCTGACACGAGTCCTCGTTGTGTCCTCAGGCGGTGCATGAGCTCCGATCGCGGAACGACCGGCTGCGCGAGCGACTGACGCGGCTGATGACCGCCATGTACGAAGAGGTCGGGGCGGGTGCCGCCGTCTGCATGGCGGCATGAGGCTGCTCTCGGCGCTGACCAAGAGCCTCCTCCTCCTCCTCCCCCTCCTCGACGACGCCCGGTCGGGTCGCCGCCGCCTCCTAATGTTATCGCGACGCGTGTAGTTTGTTGGGTTCCACTATTTTGCATCCATGTCGTTCATTTCTAACCTAATATCCGATCGCTACGCCATCGTAGCGACAGCTTCCGCCCCATTTGATCGCCTTCCTCTCGTTCGCCATCGCTCGGGAAGCCACCGCTGGGAAGCCACCGCTGGGAAGCCACCGCTGGGAAGCCACCGCTGGGAAGCCACCGCTGGGGAAGCGTCGCCAGCTTGATGAACCCGTTTTGGGATGACTGGCTCCGAGCCGCGGACACCCAAGCGTCGCGCGAGATCTTCCACGTCAGTGACGCTCGGCCGCCACGAAAAAGGGCGATCTCCGCGGCTTTTTCCATCAAATCAACGGCAAAAACGGCGTCCGAGTGACGTGGCCGGTCGGCAGCAGCTCGGACCGGATGGGCCGCCACAGCCACGGACCGCTGGTGCATCACATGCTGCGGTAGATATGTTGTTTGACTTTGTTCGCCTGCATGCATTGGACAGGACGACATCGGCTGAAATCAAGCATGCATGCGTGCACCACATCACATGCACAAGGTGTCGCATCCGAGTGTCATGTGTCGCACGAAACCGATGGTCCGAGTGTGCTCTGTGTCACTAAATCGATAAAATGGCGTGTCGGCATTCCATCAGTTTAGTGGGTGGCAGCGGTACTCGATTAGAGGTCGCGCGAAGGTGGCATAACCTTATAGTCACTCTCCCGAGAGAACAATACTCCATGGTGAGCGATGGGATGGCCCTCTCTCGGGAGAGTGCCAGCACTCATGGAAAATTCCGATTCGAATACCGGTAGGATCGTACTTTGCCGACCACGTACTGCAGGCGGCATCTTACGTGGAGGAAGCAGGGCCGAGCGCGGTCAGGCGGCATACAAACACCAAGACAATCCCCGCTCTGCTTCCCCCCATTTCCCCGCGACACCGGACCGACATGGAGAGCAAGCGGGCGACGCCCCCGTCCGCGGGCGAATCCCCGGCGGGCGTGTCCCCCTCCAGGCGACCCGAGACGCCGAACGAGCGCGGCGGCGACCATGGCGCACCGGGCTGGCCGAGCTACGGGCAGTTCCCGGCGCAGGCCGCGCCGCACATGGGCGGTATGTTCAACATGGCGAACGCGCACACGAGCGCCGCCGCTCCCCCGCGGCTCGAGCTGCGCGACCTCTCGGGCGGCGCGCGCACGCCCTCGCACGGCGGAGGCCTCGCGCCGCCTCCCCCGGCGGTGTCGACGCCCGTAACTCTGCCGTGGGGCGGCACCGTCGGCGGCGGCGTTCCCGGACAGGCGGCGGCAGGGGGAAGCGCCTCCAAGATCCCGACGTTCAGCCACGCGAGCGCCCCTGCGCGGACCCGGCACTCGCCGTTCACGCCGACGTCGGCGACGACGCCCACGGACGCGTGGCACCCGACGGCGCACGCCAACCGGTACAACGTAAGTCTGCATGTTCTCGTGGTGGAGGCGCTCACCGCTGTGGACGCTCACTGACTGTGGACGCGTCGGGTCTTGCCGGACGCCAGTCGCCACTGTTCGGCAAGAACCGCAAGCGCGTGTCGTCCAACACGAGCAGCGTCATGACGGACGACGCGCCGCCGGCCACGCACCCGCGCGACGACTTGAACGACGCGGCGAGCGTGTCCTCGGCCGTGGACGGCGCCGAGCCCGGCGGCTTCTGGCAAACGGAGGACAGCCTGCTGGACGACGCCAAGTCCGAGGACGGCGCCGACGATGTGTCGTCCGTCTTCTCTGACCGGCAGTCCGTGGCGTCGCTGCAGTACGGCGCCAGGCCCTCGCTATCGTACTCGGAAGATGCGGCGCCATTGCCCAGGACGCCGTCTGGCAACTCGACGTTCGAGTCGGCGGGCGAGAGTAGCGACCTCAGTGCGTCTCAGCGCGGACGCTTGGGGGGGGCGGCGTACACGGGCCTGGGCAGCGCCAAGTCGCGCAGTAACAGCTCGGAGAACCTCTTCGGCCGGAACTACTCGCCGCCACCGTTTGACGAGTCGAAGCACGGACCCATGTCGGCCCCGCCGGCGTTCAACGCGAGCGGGAAGCAGCCGTTCGCCGGCGCGCGCGGCAGCTTGACCTCGTACTCGCAGTACAAGAGCTCGGAGCTGATTGCGTCCAAGCTGCTGCCGTCCAAGAACAGCGTCAACAGCCTGATGGGCTACGTGCGAGAGCTGCAGTTGTCAGAGGCAACGCTGCGCGACCAGCTCGTCAAGACGAAGAAGACGTCGGAGATGGAGCTGACGCGCTCGCTGTCCAAGATGACGACGCTGGAAAAGTCGATCCATGAGATCGCGGCCGAGAAGGAGGAGGCGAGGCGCAAGCTGGAGGAGCAGGAGCGAGTCATCCAGCAGCTGGCCGCGAAGCTGAGGGAAGTGGAGCTGAAGCAGCAGCAGCAGCAGCAGCAGCTCGGCCTGGGAGCTATTCCAGAGGATGCACCGATCTCGGAAGCAACCGAGTCGGATGTACCAGCGCAGTTGAACTCGGATGAGAGCATCGGGAATGGAGAAGGACTCCCCGCGGAGTCCTACGAGAATGCCTACCGAGGTGATCATGAGGCCGTGGTGCAACCCGAACCGGTCGTCCAGCAAGAACAATACGCTCCTCCGGCCAACGATGGCGAGACCCACAACAACAGCAGCGATGGTGAAGTCTCCCCGGGATATGAAGATGCCCAGGGATCGAGTGGCCACATGGACGAAGTAGAGCCTCCCGTCCCATCTCCGCGAGCGACTCGCTCGTTGCCGCCACTGCAGACTGAGGAGCCGGCGATCGGTGGTGCTGTTGCCGAGCCGTCTACCCAGCAGCCCCCCGTGGAACCGGCGGCACCTGCGGGCGTCATGTCGCCGCTGTCCCCGACTCCGCTTCCGTGGAACCCTTGGGGATCCGGTAACGGAAGCTCCGCCATGTACTCGGCTCCTCCGGCGTTCTCGATTGCTCCGACCATGGACATGAACTTGTCCTCGGGTCCTGCTGAGCCCGCAGGCTCGCAGGAACCGCAGGCCGACGATGTCCACAGTCAGCCCCAACCTCCCGTTGACGACTCGGCGGAAGTTGGCGAAATGGCGTACCAAGAACATCACAACGACGAATTTCAGGAGCAGAACACGTCAGCCCCGGGGGAGTTCGTCGAGCCTGCCGCTTATGCGCCGCCTCCGTTTGTCGCCCCTTCTCCGGTACCGCAGTACCCGGTGGATGGAATGTCGTCGAGCTACCCGTCTTCGCCCCTCAACCCGCCATTCCCCGCGCCAGTTTTCACGATGGGTGCGATTCCTCCGATGGAAGAGCTGTACCCGGCGCAGAATGTCCAGCCAGCGGCTGGCAGTGATTCTTTCCTCACGGAGCAGCCGACCGAAGCTCCGTCGTCGTCGTATGATCATCCAGTGGAGCAGCAGACTCAAGTTCCTTCGTCTGCGTACAGCGATCCCACTGTGAACGGTGTCGTGGATCAATTGGCACCTCCGCAAGCTCAGTATTATGCGGACAGTGAGCAGGTGGAGAACGCGGTGGAGTCTATCCCTGAGAGCGAGCAGGTTGCGGATCCTGTGGTTGATGGGCCACCCCCCGTGGGCCCTCCTGTTGGTCCCCCGGCAACCGAGGCAATCTCACCGCCTATCGATGGGCCGCCTACCGGACCACCGACCGGACCACCGACCGGACCACCGACAGGGCCACCTTCTAGCCCGCCTCTCGGTGCGCCTCCTTCTCCATCGGACCCGTCAATGCCCAGCCAAGAGGAGAAGTTGTCCCCTAGTGCTGAGGAGCAAGTCAAGGACGCAGCGTACCTCGAGTCGGTCTTGACAGATTTCTTCACGGAGTTCGACAAGAAGAAGCTCAAGATGGCGCAGGTGTACGCGAAGCGGTACTTTGGTCGCGAGAAGTGGCTGTTTGCCGAGCTGACCAGACGATACGGCAAGGAGAAGGTGGAAGGGCTGCGCGTTCGGTACGAGGGTACTGACAACACTGCATCGACTGCGGAGCAGCCTGCCACAACTCCGACACGTGCCGCCTTCAAGCACCCGCATCACCAGTTCAGGAACCTGTCGCACGCGCCAGCGAATGGTCCAGCTAATGGTCCAGCTAATGGTCCAGTGCAGCAATCGACGGAAGAGCACAGCGAGCAGTACGGCCCGCCGCCCACGCAGCCTCCTCTTGGTGTTGCGGCTGAAAGTGAGCCTCCTGTGATGCCCTCTGCGCCTTCATCAAGTTTCAACGACCAAACGCCGAACGGCATGGCCAGCGAAGCGAGCGTGGCAACACCGAACGAGAGCGTGGAGCAACATACCGGACCCCCGCCTCCCCCGATCAACGAGCCTCCTCGTGCTGACAGCAACGGCCCACCGATGTTCAGCGCGTACGCCCCGCCAAAGCCGCAGTCGCCGCCGAAACCTCGTGCGGCTCGTGTTTCTCCTCGAATGCAGCGCCGCAAATCGCCGTTTGGGCAGGTCAACGATGCTCCTTTGATGCCGCCGCACCCGCCCATGCCGGAGGGTCTGAGTGCTCCAGCTCCACCGACAGCTCCTCCTACAGCAGAAGCCCAGCTTCCATCCGCTCCGCCGGCTTCGTCAGGCGTGGCTGGAGATGTGACGTTGGAGAGTTTGCTCATGGAGCTGTACCGCAAGCACCAGCCAGACAAGATCAAGAATGTCGCGGTTGTCGCCCGAGAGTACGCTGGGAAGGAGCGCGAACTCATTCGACTGCTGAAGGGCAAGTATGGCGCGCTGAGTGTGAAGCGTCTGGAAGAGAACGTCGCCGCGCTTGAGGAGGCATCTCGCAAGAAGAAGTCGCTGGCGAAGAAGAGTGGCCGCGGATGCTTTGCGTGCAGCATTATCCTCGTGATCGGCTTCACCAGTGTGATTTGGATGGCCATTGTCGCTGTGTTCGCTAGTGTCGCGATCATCGACTCGTACGAGTGCCAGTCGATCGCGGACGGAGACATTGACGCTGCCTCGTCTTCTGGTGAGTGCTCTCTCTTGACGGACGAGCTGGACGCGTTTGCTCATTCGCGTGTCGGGGAGTACGCGCGCCAATCGCACTCGGACGCTTGCTTTTGCGCCGAGTGGAAGTCGCGGGAAGCATCTCTGTCCGACAGCACGTCGATCTCGGACGCGCTGGAACTCGCCAAGCTTCTGCCGTTCTCGCCCGCTGACTTTGGCTCATCCTGGGTGGCCATCGTGAAGGACCAGACGCCGATTTACGACTCCTACGCGAGACCTGTTGTTCAAGTGGCGCTGGACATCGGTTCGTTGTTCTGGCTCGAGTCACAGAGTTCAAGTACGGAGCCAAGTGTGGAGCCTGTTGAACCAGTGAAGAACTCGGTGAAGCCCAGCGATGTGGGTGTGAAGACGGAGTTTGGTGTTGGCAGCGAGGATGTGCTGACGAAGGTCGCGATGGCGTCGAAGTCCCTTGCCAACACCCAGTCGCATGACGCGAATTATGACCCAGACTCGATCGCGGACATTAGCTCTGACGCTGATACCGAGAGTGAGTCGGACTCGGACTCGGTGGAGGATGCTGGTATCCTTGGTGACAACGAGGCTTTGGCTGTGAATGCTGCCAATGACGCGGAAGACGTCGTCGAAGTGGTCGTCGAGCAGGAAGGGTTTGGCTTGACGGTCGGCGTTGCGGAAGACGTGGAGATCGTCAGCAGTCTGGAGGTCGAGCCTCCTGCTGCCGATGTGGTGGATGCCATGGAAGATGCCGCTACCGCCGATGCGGGTGAAGACGAGAGCGAGCTGGAATTGAATGCAGCTGAAGAAGAGCCCACCGAAATCCACTTGGAAGAGCCCGCTGAACTGGAAGCGATGTTCGTGCAAGAATCCGAGCCCGAGTCTATCACGAGTGATGATGAACCAGAGGCAGTCGAAGAGGCGACTGCGATTGACATTCTCAGCGGCGAAGATGATGTATCTGTGGACGACGCCGCGGTCAGCGTTTCGACTGATGAGGACGATTCCGATGCAGATGAGTCACTGGCCGAGGTTGAGGGCCAGGGTGATGTCGAAGCTGAAGGCGGCAAGGCACTGCCCGATGACAGTGATGAAGTCGTTGGTGAGATTGAAGGCGAAGGCGATGCCATTGACGCGAGTGCGTTCGAAGAGGATTCTCCAGTCGAGGGATACATTCAAGAGCTGGCGGAAGAGGAGCCGATCAAGGAAGCTGAGCGTGATTTGGAGTCGATCGATGAAGAATCCGAAGACGCTTCGACGTTCGTGAAGGAGAATGACGAGGCGGATGACGAGGCTGGTGCTGGCGAGACTGTCGAAGACGTCGTGGATGTCGAAGTGGTTGCGCCTGCCGATGGCGATGACATTACCGCTGATGATGCCGACGTTCCTGAAGAAGTGGACGCAACACTGGTTCTCGCTGAAGATGCGACCACTGTGATCGCCGATGCCGACGAAACGGTGGAGGTGGATTCTGATGCGGAGGCTGAGGCTGATGCGATTGTGGATGCTAAAGCCGATGGTGACGCTAGTGTGGACACTGACGCGGTGATTGAAGAGCCCAGTGTCGCTTCGAATGAAGAAGTGGACGAGGAGCTGGGCGAGGATCTATCACTGGAGAGCGAGGTCGCCGCTGCTGTGATCGAGGAAGAGTCGGCGGAAAATGAGGTCCAGGAGATTGAGACCATCGAGCCGCTCTCGTCGATCGAGTCAGTCGCTGAAGACGGTGAGGATGCTGACGCCGAGGACGTTGAGGTTGCTTCGGACGAAGAAGCGGCCGAGGTTGCTGTGGAGTCTAGTGAGTTGGAAACGGTAGACAGTGTCAACGACGAGCCGTCCGAGACGTCAGACCCTGTCGGTGACTCTCCGGAGGACGACGCGAGTGAAGATGCGAACGCCGAGGTCGACAGCAACGCTTCTGATGCCATCGGTGAGCCAGCGCAGGAGCAAGAGAACGAAGAAGTGGTGGAGGCGGAGGAGACTGTTCCAGTCGATGAGGCCGATGACGAGAGCACCGAGAACGAGTCCGACGCCGCCGAGGACGACGCGGCGACGCTGGACCCCGCTGACGTGGCGGAGGTGCTGTACCGCGAAGACGCTACCGAGATGGTGCGCCAGGCCGAGGAGAACGCACTGGAGGAGCTCGAGTCTTGAGCAAGCCACCTTGCGAGGTAGGCGTAGAGTAGTCGGACTCGTCCGTGGTGCCGCATCGGTTGGTGGATGCGTGGCGCTTTGCACAGACGGAGGAACGAATAGAGTTGACGTGAATTGACGAACAACACAAGCACCCTCGCCGGCCGCGGCCTTCCCCGTTGCCAGTCCTCCTCATAAATACTTGGACATGTAGGGCCCGTCGAGCTCGTAGCCGAGCTTGCGGTAGTAGTCGCGCGTGCCGACGCCCGAGATAACGGCCAGCTTGGCCGCGCCGTGCTCCTCGCGCGCGATACGCTCGGCCTCCTCCATGAGCAGCGTGCCGAAGCCTTGGTGCTGGAACTTGGTTGGGTCGCGCACGTGCACAGGCACGGACGACCCGTACACGTGGAGCTCGCGCACGATGGACACGCCGGGGCCGATCTCTGCCCGGAAGGCCGCGCCGCTGGGCTTCCGCAGGCGCAGCAGCCCGATCAGGATGTCCTGCGCCGGGTCCTCGTACGAGAGGAAGGTCTCCCAGCCCTCGCTCGCCACGTAGTCGCGGCGCACGAGCTCCACCTGGTCAGGCACCTGCTGGTCGTGGATGCCCTTGATGCCCACCTCGCGGGTGCGCACGTCGCGGCACGAGAGGCCTAGATCCTTCATACGAGCGAGCGCGAGCTCGCGCAGGTTGCCGTGCTCGACGCCCGAGCTCACGAGCGGCATGGGGATGTCGCGCTGGATGCGGTAGACGCGCGTCCACGGCGGCACGAGCGCCAGCAGCTTGGCGAGCAGGTCCACCAGGTCGTCGGGTGCGTAGTTCTGGTACCTGCCCGAGCGCCAGAGCTCGTACAGCCCCGTGCCGCGGATCACGAGCGTCGGGTACACCTTGAGCCCGTCCGAGCGGAACCGAGGGCTCTCGAAGAACTCGCGGAAGCCCTCGAGGTCGCGCTCCATTCCCATGTTGGGCAGGTCCGGCATGAGGTGCGCCACGACCTTGAACCCGCAGTCCCTCGCGAGCTGCAGCGAGTGGGTCACGGCCGCCACCGTGTGCCCGCGGTTCGTGTCGCGCGCCACGTCCTCGTACACGCTCTGCACGCCGATCTCGATGCGCGTGCAGCCGTACGCGAGCATGTCGTTCAGGTGCGGCTTGAGGCAGTAGTCCGGCCGCGTCTCGATCGTGATGGCCGTGCACTTGGTCGCGCTCTGCTCCGAGTAGCGCACGGCCTCCTCCACGGTCGATGACGCGTGGCCCGACAGCGCGTCGTGCAGACGCCGGATGAAGTAGTCGCGGTAGCCCCGGTCGAGCGAGAGGAAGGTGCCGCCCATGACGATGAACTCGACCTTGTCCACCGGATGGCCCAGACGCCGCAGCTGCTCCACGCGGTGCCGCGTCTGCACGAACGGGTCGTAGCGCGCGCGGATGGCGCGCATGCTCGTCGGCTCGTAGCCGGTGTACGACTGCGTCGAGTACTCGAAGTCCGAGTCCGGCCCGCCCGGGCAGTAGACGCAGATGTTGCCCGTCAGCGCGATGTGCGGACACCGGTGCGGCTTGCACATAACGGCCTGCCACCAGTCCACGAGCAGCAGTAGTCAGCCAGTCAGTCTGACGCATGTCCTCTATGCATAGCCGTCAATGGTCCTAGTCGTACGACGACAGCGATGCCCGACGCGGTGCGCACGGGCTTGGCGCGCAGGAAGGGCAGGAGCTTGTCGCGGTAGTCGTCCGGCACGGCCGAGATGATGTCCACGAGCTGCGGCGGGCCAGTCGGTCGCGGTCAGCCGGCATTGATCAAGGAAGGAGCAAGGACGGACAAGCAGCAGGAGACCGCCGCTCACCTTGGGCATGGACGGCAGCCGGTAGCGCTTGGCCACGTCGTTCTTGAGGCGCGTCATGTTGACCGGCTGCTGCGCCTCGTACGCCGCCACCAGCGCGTCCACGATGCCCGCGACCGCGTGCACGTAAGCCGCTCCATCGTCGGCGGTCATGGCCATTGGCCGCTTTCCTTGCTCCAATTGTGTGGGAACCAGCGGCTCCCCAAGGTTTGGGAATCACGAGAATAGACTGCTACAGACATGCCAGTTTACATAAACTACATAAAGAGATGTGAACTGTTCTCGAAATTACAGGGCTTCAACTCGTTCAACGAGAGTCGCCAATGAGAAGCTCGAGTCTTCCTCGATGCATGTCAGTTGGCGCGGCATCATGCAGAGCTTCATTGCACTGGTAAGCATCTGCTCTGAAAGAATCTCTTGGAAGTCATACCGGTGGCGGTGCGGAGGAGGGCCTTTAAGTGTCGCTGAGACGGAGAAGACGACACGAAGTGGTTACTGTCCAGCTCGCAAGCTGCTGATGGGCGTGGCGAGGTATCTGAACCACATCCGGCGCACTTGCAGATCGAAATCAACTGAGAAGCGTCCGCGTTGTGGGATTGGGATGCGGTTGAACAACCAACTCGCGGAGGAGTCCATTCAAAATTAGCTGGCGGTCGTTCCTGGCGCATATCTGGCCGCGTCCAATTCGGGACGCACCGATTTGATCAAAGGGCCGCGACCCGCCACAGCCAGGTGATCGTTTTGTTTCTCACCTGTCTTCTCACCTCCTTCTTCTCGAGACGCTTCGCGCCGGCCGCGGTGCCAGTTGCCATCTCTCCATCTCTCCATCTCGAGCATCTTCGGAACCAGCGCACGCGGCAAGGATTTCGTCGCTACGCAGCCCCCGAGACGACTCGGTGCCCGCACTGCTCGCGGTGCCGACTCTGACGTCAGAGACAACAGCCTGCGCTGTCACTCCCGGACGGACTTCACTGCCGCTTGCAGTCGCGCACGACGACGACGCCCAGGACGCCGTGGAACTCGCGCCGCTTCCAGCCAGCAACAGCCCCCGCCGCGGTGTCACCATGTCGTCAATCGAGCCAACGTCCAACTCCTCGTCGAGTGACCACCATCTACCGCCGATCATCATCCCAGACGTGAACACATCGTCGGCGCTGGCGTCGTCGCCCGTGCGATCGACCGCGTCGTTCAGCAAACAGATGAGTCCCGGCGCGCTGTCGGCGTCGACACCGATGCTCGTGACGTTCGCGACGTCCTCCGAGGTCGACCCAGTGGTCATGTCGGCGCGCACGTCGAGCCCTCACAAGATGCGACTCGCTCGACAGGGCACCATGGGGGCCAACAGCGTCCGCCGACGCATCACCATCTCGGTCGACGAGATCAGCCCCCACGCGCTCGACCGACTCGGTGTCAACATGGACATCCTCAAGAAGGAGAAGGGCATGAAGAAGCTCGGCATCTCGGACGTGGACATCGAGCGCAGCGAGGAGCTGCGCCGCTACAGTGGCATCACGTTCGGCACACCAACGCGCAAGGTCGAGTTCGTCTTCGGCTTCAACGACGAGCAGTTGCAGCGCGACAAGGCGATGAAGCGGCTTGGGACGACCGAGCAAGAGGTCCTCGATGATTACAGCCGCCGCATCTCGGAGCTTGGCACGAAGGATGACCGTCCCGTGACTTCACCGACGCACTAGCACTCGAACGTTTGCGCATCTACCTCCCTTCCAATGGTGTTGGTGGATGAGGGAGGGGCGGCAACGCGGTGTGGTTTCTATCTGAACATGCAGCAAATGTCTTTATGCGCACTAAGGTGTGTCTTGTTGATGGTCATGACTAACTCTACCGCTTCTGGTGGTTGATGTAGCGCAATGCCAGCAGTGCCAGCACGCGGAAGATGGCGAGGAAGACGAACACGTAGCCAAAGTTGCTCAGCATGTCATCGCGGCGCATCTTGAACACCTGCTCCACGTATCCCTGCACCGTGATGTCACCCAGCTTCACGGGGGCGTCACTGAGTGCCTTGCAGCCGAGAGCACTTGACGTCGACGCATCCTCCCCATCAGGGCAATTGGAGAACACGAGCGTCACCAGAACGCTCAGCGAGTAGCGGTGCGGCGTGATGGCGGACAGCCACTTGTAGCCTGCCGGGATGGCGTCTGCGGGCGGGTTGAAGCCCCCAAACAGGAGGCAGATGCCGTGAAAGATGGACCCGGCGACGGCCGCGACCTCGACGCTGGGCAATGCGTAGATCAGCAGCTGCGCGACGTACGTCTGTCCGAGGATGAACAGCGACACGTTGACCCAGTAGAAGAGGAACGTGCCGAGTCCGGACCAGGAGAAGGCGCCTGCGGTCGTGCCGAAGCCCGCCAGCGGGTAGAAGAGCACCGAGAAGATGAACCCCGTCACGAACACGTACGGGATCTCGGCCAGCGTCGACCCGAGCCAGTACCAGAGCGCGTTGTACGTCTGCGACGCACGCTCGCGGTAGAAGGAGGCGCGTTCGCGGGCGGCGAACGGCAGCACACCAGTGTACGACACGATGCCGTTGTAGATGGTGGTCATGAAGATGAGGCCAATGCCCGAGTTCAAGCCCTGGTACGACGTGTAGTCGGCGCTGAGCGCCGCGAGGCCAAACACGAAGCCCAACGCAAGCGCGAGGACCCAGCGCGTAAGGTTGTACGACGGCGTGCGCCAGTACATGTCGAAGAAGCGTCTCACGAGCGCTCGCATCTGCGTGACCGACGTTGCAGCGCGCTTGGAGCTGAAGACGACGGCGTGTGACGTGGAGTTGGTTGGCAGCGGCATCGTGAAGCCGGGCTGAGCTAGTGTCGCGAGTACCTCGGCGCACTCGTGGCTGGTGCTGAAGCTGGCGGCGAAATCGACATCGATAGGGGAGATCGTTGCAGTCTCTTCGTGATCGTCCTCTTCGTTGTCGGTCGATGAAGCCGACGCAGAAGGCGACACCAAGTACTCGGAGGTCCTTGCACCGCGTCGCTGATGATGCTGGCGCTGAGCCACCACAGGCAGCTGCAGTGCCGCCTTCTTCTTGGTCGTCACGCCGGCGCCAATGACATCGAGCATCCACGTCGCAGGGTTCTGGCCGGACGGGAGTGGGGAAACGCCAGGCAGGGACTCGAAGTACGGCACCAAGTGATCGCGCGGACCAAAGAAGACGGTCTCACCGCCCCGCCGGAGCAGCAGAACCTGGTCAAAG